>JAOXYD010037047.1:0-13878 GCA_028565735.1 Pinacopodium congolense | reverse complement strand
TCACAAAGAAGTGTGGTGTCATTCTTTCATCTTGAAAAAGTCAAATTGGCTCAATCTAAATACAATTTTTAGGAATGTAGATTCATAATGGTTATTATTGACCAGGCCCATATATTACTAATGAATTGCTTAATTTTCGTAATGAATTCTCACTGTCAAGAAAATATAGAAGTTTTTAGGTATTATCAATTACATTTGGTATGTGTTTGATCATACAAACTAGCAGTTTAAGCTTTTCAAAAAGAATGCTCCATTATAAAGTGAAGATTAGACAAAGGATATTTAGCACTTAAAAAAAATCACTTAACATCCGTCACTATAAAAAATTCTTCATAAAGGGAGAAGAATCCTACAAACTGATTACAGCAAAGATTACTTGGGAGTAGTACTAATTGAAGAGATAGATGGTAAGAGATTCTATTATAAAGAAGCTGGTGAATAATTAAAAGAACCAAAGAAACAATATCACTCTATATATGAGCAGATTGTTATTGTTAAAAGAGTGATAGAGGAATTCAACTTTCATCTCATGCATTCTCATTTTGCTATAAATATAAATAATCCATTTCTTTTAAAAATCATAAACCCCAATAAAAAATTTTGTCAAATAGTCACTACTTCATTTGAAAGAATGGTTTCTCACTATGAATTCATAGTTTACGACATTATGACCACAAGAAAGCATTATCTTCTCACTTATTCCAATTTTATTCCATTAATATTCTTGACATTTGATATTTTAAGAACTAAAAAGATTAAGAGGACACTTCCTCCTTATATTAAGGAATAAACTACCATTAAAGAAATTAGTAATTTGGTTAGAACTAGTTTTCTCTACTAGCTTCACCTTTTCCTGCAAAAGACTAGTTTGCCTTCATGTCCTTCTTAATTTGGCAACTATATACCATATCTAAGTATTTTCTTTATTGGTGGGTCTTCATATATTTAGTTAATGTGATATCAATTTTACACTCTTAGCCTTTTATACTCATGCAGTTGCTCCTTGCCCTCTATAAACTTGCAAATAATTGTGTGACTGCAGTATTGAAACTTCTACATTATGGACTTTCCTTGAATGGTACTTTATGAGACAATTTATGTGTATGGATAAATGCTCACTAATTGTATACTTAATTACCCTCTCTCAAGTCACAGTTAGCTGTACTTAGTTGAATTAAGATAAAATTAACTGTGTTGTCTCTCATCTTACATAACATTTCCTAACGGTTCAATTAGATTTTAAGTAATTCCATCGGTAATTTAAATAAATAGTCAAGATCTCTCTTTAACTATTTGCAAAACTTGAATATATAGGTCTATTAGGAGCCAACTCTCATTTCACTACCCATCACGAATGCCCAAGCTCACTCTCTTGATATATTGCAAGGTATAAGTTCAATAAATATCACAAAGATCCCTTTCCCATTCTTTTCTTAAATTTGGTCAAGCCCACAAAAAAAATTGCATATTTAATAGGAGATAAATAAACTTCCAAACATTTAATACCATCTTAAACATATAAATTAATTATATGGCATGCATATCTAATATGAAAAAATTTTCCACCAAATGAAGGATGACACATTTTTTCAAGTTTATTAATTGCAATCGTATTCATGGTTGCATTATCCACAGAAATTGAAAAAAATTTATGGACTAAACTATATTCTTCTAGGATCATGTTCATCATTTTCCATAAATTTTTAGCATTATGTGATTCATCAAAAACCCTATATGCAATTTTTTTTTTTTTGTAAATTCCATTCATCATCAACCCAATGACATGTTATACCTAAATATGAATGTCCATTTGTTTTGGTATTTTTTCATATCAAAGTCAGTTTAGGTTGTTTTTCATTTCAATCTTTTGTAATTTGAGTTTTCAAATTTGTTTCAAGTTTCCAAAAGCTGCATAAACGTCATTTAGGGCTAGATCCTCATTTAGGGATGTGATTTGGTGACTTCTAACTCTTAAGTTCATTTTATTTTGTTAATATTTTAAATTAATCAAAGTTATATTGATTAAGTTAAGTAGTTCATGTTCATTAATATGTGTGCTTAATGTTAATTTTATTTAAGTTCAGATTAGTTAATTTGTTAATTGATGTCTGATAAATGATTTTTGATTTAATCTTTGTTTATTTTAATTCTTAATGCTTATCTTAGCTTGATCAATTAAGATAAATTCATTAGATAATCTAGGATCCAAGAAATATACCTATGTTATTAGATAAATCAATAAACAACGTGGTTTAAATCAACGCATGACCAAACTTTGGTTAATAATAAGGGTACAAGTTCTAAAATAGGGAATTATAGGACTAGATTTCTTAAAATTTAGGCCTTTTACCTAAGTCTGATGTATGACTAAACTTCAGGGTAGGACTAATAGAGATAAACTAGTGTCTTAACCATAGCACTATCTTGATTTAGTGAAGATACTCAACATTAAGCATCACTAATTCATCAATTAAATCATCAACCACTAAAGCTTAAATAGGATAAATTAAGAAAAACAACCTTAAACTTTTTACAATTGATTATAAGTTTTCTAGGCTTCTTAAGTTAGTTTTGTAATTTTTATTTTAATTTCTTTAATGATTAGTAATTACATCATATACACTTCCTCGTGGAATCAATACTTAAAAACACTCCACTATATTACTTGTTCTAACCAGTGCACTCACTAAAACATTGGTCTCAAATTAAATGTGAATGTGTGGGTTAATATATATATTAATTTAAGTTAATTTTGTATATAAACGACAACAATCAAATTTTTGGTACCATTTTCAAGTAAGTAATTATAATATTATGAATATATAGGTATCAATAACTTTAAAGATTTATTGCTTGTGTTGTTTTCTTATATTATTTTATATGCTTTTTTAATGTTTGGATTAGCAGTTTCTTTCTCTGCTTTGTTTTGTCATCTGTATTTGTGAAAAGAGTGGTATTTTGGTGACTTTGTTTAGTTATCGAGAATATGTGGAGGCATTAGGACCTTTTGTAAGATTGTCAAGGGTATGAGCCTGAATTTTATTGGGGCGATAATGGGACAAACCTTTTTGATCAAATTGATTATACCTATACCCTTAAGTTTGACGATTACCCCGATTACTCTTAGCTCAATCCATCTTGTTTTAAACAACCTTCACCCATTTTTTATCAACAACATTTTGAGTTCTTAGATGAGGATTACACCTTTAGTTGAATGGATCACTTAGATTATTCTTAACTTAATAAAGCTATGTTTGAAAACTCTTTAATTAATGACCTTATCCTGAGCATGATCAAAGAATCATAGAGGAAGTTTTATCATCAGTTAGTGGATTTAAACATGTATAGTCAAAGGAGTTAGAAGATAACGGTAAGTTTACACTAGTTTTAGGGGAAAACAATTTCGAACCTGTTAAATGTAAGGGTGCTAAAATGAAGGTTGTTGAGAGTTAGATTACTTAGGAGTCTTAAGAAGCACTTGAACCCTTTGATTTCATACGTATTTCAACTTTTGATCCTAGGCCACAAGTTTTTTATCTAGACTTTTTTTATTATAGTGATTCATTCATGGTATGATTTATGAATTCAAGACCCTACTAATTGGTGTTGGAAATTTTGCAAAATTTTTTTGTCATTATTTAAAGGATGATGATGAGAAATGAGGTGTTGAACCTAGACTGAAATTGGAAATTATCTAATCCTAAGATCCAGCTATAAGAACTTAAAGAAGTGTTTGTTAGGAGGCAATCCAACCATAAAAGTAGGATTTCATGTGCTTTCAATAAAATGATGTGCTTTTAACACACTTTAGTTTGTTTGCTTTTGATATGTTTATTTTTAGTTTTACGTGTTTTATTCTGTTTCTGGTGCGTTGACCTTTTGTCATCATTTTTCTAATAGCTGTAATTCACATCAATAGAGAGCTTTCATGATCACTATCTTGGATTAAATGTCTTAACCATAGAATATCTTGATGTAGTGAAAATACTCTAGATTAAGCATTACTAATCCATCAATTAAATCATCAACCACTAAATCTTTAACTGGATAAATTAGGAAAAAGCAACCTTAAACTATTTAACAATTAATTGCAAGTTTTTAAAGCTTTCTAGGTTAGTTTTTTAATTTTATTTTAATTTATTAATTTATAAAACTATAGTTCTTTAGATAATTGTAATACAGTTGAATTAATACCTACATCATATACACTTCCTCGTGGGATCGATACTTGAGTCTTAAAAACATTTCACTATATTACTTGTTGCGACTAGTGCCCTTGCTAAAATGTTGGTCTTGAATTAAATGTGAATGTGTACATTAAAAATATATTAGTTTTAGCTAATTTTGTGTATAACCGACAGTAATCATCTAACACTTAGACATTTTTTCTTGGAGCCCAATCAACATGCTTGCAATGAGTAGGGAGATAATCTCTTGTAAGTTAAATGTTGACCCCCTTTTTAAGAAGATAAAAAAACTCTATAATAGACAGCAACAAGTCATAGTAGAAGAGGTCAAATTATTAGATGTAGGTTTCATTATGAAGGTGGAATACCTTGAATGGTTAACCAATATGATCATGGATAAGAAGGCTAATGGGAAATGAGAGATGTGAGTTAACCTCAGAGATCTAAATAATGCATCTCAATGGTAGTTATGCCTTATATAAGATAGACTAAGAGGCAGATGCAATTGGACTCTAAGCTTTATGAATGTTTACTCTAAATGTAATCATAAGCATATCTACTAAATCAAATTCATGCCTTTTGATCTGAAAATTTGAAGAACAACATATAAAAGGTTACTAAAACTTGTCTTTTGGAAATAGTTTAGGAGAAACATAAAATTATACATAGATGGCATGATTTTAAAGACAAAACTAAGGGTAGACGATTTAACAAACTGCAAGAAGGATTTGCAATCTTATATAAATATGATATGAAGTCTAAACTTTAAATAGTGTGTATTTCATATGGGGCTAACAAATTTCTTATATCCATTGTCACCTAAAGGATAGAGATTAACCCTCAAATTATTAAGGATATCTCATACAAGGAAGCACATAGAAACTCAGAAAAGGTGCAAAGGTTGATAGGGAGGGTAGCAAGCTTATAAAAGTTCCTCTCAAGATTTGCTAAACATCAATTACCATTTGTCAAAAAACTCTGAAAGCCTAAAGAGTTCGAATGGACCCATGAGTTTCGACAATTTTAGTCCTAGATAGAACATAAGAGGGGATGAATTAGGGGAATTAAAATTTCTAAGTTCAACAAAAAGACTTTAAACACTTTTGTGGAAGCAGATAAAAAACAAAATTCACGATTCAGTAAATGGAATTACATAAATAGATTACTTGTATATAATCAATGATACAAAAAAGATTTATGAATTAAACAATAATATACACATAATTGAATTAAATTAAATGCATGAATGTAAAAGTGTAGGAAGAAGAGAGATAAACAAATTTATACTAATTCGGATAGGTCCACTTTCTCTTACATCTAATCCCTAACAAAGCTTGTTGAGATTTCCCACTATAATTAAGAAGAATAATGTTAGAAATATAATATTTTTTCTAGACTTAAGGATAAACTTTTCAATTATTTTTCAAAGGCTTAAGGAGAACCTCTTCCTCAGAACTATTATATCTCTCAAAGACACACTTGATAGAATTTTTACTCAAGAAAAAATTAGTGTATTTAGATGCTCAAAAAACAGTTTTTGATGATCATAAAAGCATACTCAACATACTCATAAATACCAGCTTAAAGCCTCAACTAAAACTCAGACAAAAAATATTTCTTAATGCTGAAAAATTTTGAATGATTGATTTCTCTACTCTTAAATGATAAAAAATAATGCAAAACAAACTATTTATAACCTAATGAAGTCAAACTAGATGGTCGTTACTGTTGCATAACATTCTAATACATTAAGAGATTGTTATCATTGAAAAATATCCATTATATCATGATTTTTATCTTTAATTGAAGTTTCTATGAATAGTAATGATGTCGTTGATCTACCACTATTGGAGTATGTTCAATGTGGATCTACATTGTCACCTTTGAAGAAACCTAGCAACTACCATTTAAGGATGTAGAGAACAATAGTAGAAGTATACAATGTCATTAAACACACCAAGAACTTTTGTTGAATTCCCAAAAAAACACATAAAACTTGTCCAAGCCAATTATAAACCAACTCAAACATATCCTATCATTATAAACACTTCATATGCTCATACACACATATAAAACCTTTCTAAAAACATTTTTAACTTATCAAGAGGAATATTAAAAAAAAACATTTTACACAAAATTCCTCTTTATTATGTACCCTATATATACATTCTAAAATATAAATGTATTATGCATGAATAAGTCTCATAAAAACACAAAAATTAACAAAGTGAAATTTATAATAAAAATTACAAAAATTAACCTATATAAATACTCTTTTGATCTTCAAAAAACTTGATTCATAATTAATTTGCCATAATCTCTTTCTTGATTCCAAGACTCCATATACAAGTTCTTCTATACTTCAACTTAAACCTCTATCCAAGTTCTTCTATACTTCAACTTAAACATCTATCTTTCAAACACAATAAAATATTGGTCTAAATAATGTTTTGTAAACATCAAAATAAGGTGAATCCCCCTTGATTCAACAATCTCCCCTTTTTGATAATGACAAAAATATGTGATATTATCCACTTCAAATAACCACATCATTCCAAAACATTAACTCTTTTCACAAAAGATAATTCAACTTCATAAACCTTCACAAACTCAAATTCAACTCATTTTCAAATTACTAACTCCCCCTAAATCTGTAACTTTCTCGTGCTTTATACAAAAGTTTAAGAATTTCTACTACTCCCCCTAATAAGACATAATATCACATACATCTCTTCTCCTTTTTGGAATCATCAAAAAGTTAAAAATAAACATGTAACAATCATAAATACGAAATCTTAGTTAAAAAAATAATAAACAAGCATTAATAATCATAAGGAATTGCCATTTAATAGCCTGGCTCTCTTAAAATAAAAACCATGTTTCAACAAACCAAAACTCCACCTTAAAGCATGAAGGAATCATTATAAGACATTAACCTCACAATTAAAGAATTTCAAAAGCATAAAAGTCCCCCTTTCATAAAAAGGATTTCAAAGAGATGCATTACTACAAAAACAAACCAAAAAAAGTTTCTAACACCACTTAATTTCTTGATGGAAATTCAAACAACTCAATTTCATGATTAAATATCTTAATAATTAAAAAACATGATATTCCAGAACCAAAATTTTCAACTATTAATGTTATAGGTAATGTTATGGACAAAGAACTTATCAAACATTATTAAGATTATTTTTTTACATCTTATAAAAATCATGCATTTTTAATTAAGAAAGGTTAAGAAATTTTGGATATATTTTAAAAATTCTTGAAAATTGTTTTACTTAGGGGGAGTTAACCTTTCTTAATGAAAAATGCATGAATAATCTAAGGGACATGTCATTATCTTTCTAAAATTAAACACATTTTAGGGAACTCAAAAAATGTACATGATATATAAAACTTTTATTGCAATAAGAAATCATCATAAACATAAAAATTTTGCACAAAAAATAGTCTATTAAAAGAACCAAGGCTGGCCCTTAAGGAAAGTAGTGCTTTCACATTAAATACATGAGAGGGATGGGTAAAAAAATTATGAACAATCTTTGTCATTCAAATGAGTCCAAATATTTCTTTATAAAATTTTAATGTGATATGAAATCAACATGTTATCCATAAAGCATCTAAGCACTCAACGTCAACTAATTATTTCATCACATCACTAAAATTGTTCTAAAAAATATTCTAATTCAATATTTATAATTCTAAAATATTAATCATAATTCAAATCATCAAATCATATTTATTTCATTTTAGGAATGGCATCAAGGTGTACATCCTTTATCGTGCATCACCAAATATCTTGAATTATTCTTCTTTGGTTCATTAATATTGTAAGTCCTATGGAACCTAAGAGGAGGTGAATTGGGTGGCCAAAATTGTTCTTTACAAATTAAAACACATTAAAAACCTTATGCCAATTTCAATTAAAAGAATTCTCTAACCAAAGTTCAACCTAAATGTTCTTCCAAACTTTATGCCAATATTAAACAAATTCAATCAACAATAAAGAGAACACAAATACGCAAATATAAAGAGATAAGGGAACAGATAAACATAAAGATTTATAGAGGTTCGTCTAACCTAAAGATAGAATACGTCCTCTCTCTAACTACTTGTTGAAAATTCATTAACAAACTAATATTATTTTAAATGGATGAAGAGTAACCCTTACAACAATCTTGTTTAAAAGGTCAAAAGGAATCTTTACAACAATCTTGATTATAAGGCCAAGAGGAACCTTTACAATTTTAATTATAAGGCCAAGAAGAACCTTTACAATCTTACTTTAGGGTAAAGAGTAACCGAACAATCTTGTTCAAAGGTCAAGAGGAACCTATAAAACAATCTTAAATTCTAAAGGTTAAGATGAACCCATCAATCTTACTTTCTACTGAGTGAAGAGAAACCCTTACAATATTACTTTCCAAGGGTAAAGATTAACCCTATCAACATAACTAAAATACACAATTTTTGTCCACAAAGACAGCCCTTAAAAAAAAGCTCCCTTGAGCTTTAATATAAACTTGTATAGTTCAATAAAACTTGATCAAAATCAATTTAATAAATGGGCTTAAAAGCAACCAATGCTATACTTATGCCTTATGTAAGTCTAATGCACATACAAGGCCTAAAGCAGTCTAATAAAGAATGAAATATTAATGCAACTCAAATCTTGTTTAACATAGGTTAAGAGCAGCCTATCCAGCCTATTTTAAAGGTAAAGAGTAGCCTATAACTAATGAAAACAATTAATCAAAACAAATCCCCCAATTATGTAACGAATACACAACTAGTATGGTGTCTTTCTAATGCTCGTGCAATAAATTCAATTATGAAATTCTAGAGATAATTAACTAATTTGGAAAGTCTCCTAGCACATTCAAAGATCATAAAAAATCAAATTTATCATGCAAAAACACAATTAAAGCCTCAAACAATATGATTCAATCAATATAATCATAAGTTGTCCAAATATGCACTCTATATGTTCCAACCTTATAAACAAATGATTCTATCCTTCTACAAACACGAAAATAGGTTAGAAAACTTTTTAGAAGATAGGCAAATGCAACTACAACAAATATATGCAATTTTGAATCATAAAAATCACATTTGGATACCTAAAGATAAGTATGAATAATAAGACATGTAAATCTAGATAGTTTTAAGCAAACTAAAAATTTGGATCTTAAACTGAAAATAAAAATGCTTACAAATCAAACGAAACACTCCCGTTAAAACCTTAAAAAAAAATTAAACACAATAAATTTGCACAACCAGAAACTGATCAAGATAGCCAAAACCGAGATTATCAAGATCAGAAAATAGAGATACTTTTGGTATATCTGAAGTTTTAGGCTTGAAACAAAAGAAACAGGCTTCCAAAATTTTGAAACTTTAATTAACGAACTCTAGAACAGTTAAACTAACATAAAACAACAATTTAGCACACCCAAAAAAGGATTAAGATAGCAAGATTTGTGATTAGTGCAAGAATAGAAAGTGCATAAACAATTTTGATATATGCATGAATATAATCTTATGCCTAATAAAATAAGCACCCTAAAATATAACATTTTTTTCAAAAAAACTCTTAAACACTTGGAAAAATAGAAAATACTAATTTTTAACACCCATAAATAAATTAAGATAGAAAAATTTATGATTAAAGTAAGAACAAAAAGTACATAAACAAAAAATATAGAAACAATATATATATATATATATATATGAACATAAGCTTATACCTAACACAATCCAACCCTATAAATGCAAAAACAAAAGCTGAAGCCAACTCTTGAGTATCCAAAAAAACTAAGAACAAAAATTCTGCAGCTCTAAAAACGATATTGAAAAAAATAAAACAAGAGAAATAAAGATGAACCAATAACGAGTAAAATCCGGACAACTTTGAAGTTCTTGATAATTTTAACTTTTAAACTTGTTTCTTTAGCATATAGATCTATTAAAAGTGTTTGGAAATGTTAAATGTAGAGTTAAGAAGGGTTTAGAGCTGTTGGAAGAAATCTGTAGTCGTTTATGAGAAAAAAACACTTAAATACCCTAAAACCTTAAATTAGTCATTAGAGACAGCTTCAAGTAATCTATAAATTTAAACTTAAACCAAAAATATAAGATCTTAAAAAATTAAAAAAAAATCTAGCACACTCTAGAGACCTTAAGAAAGATGACAATATTAAATTTACAGTAATTAAAATGGATTGAAGTTCTGAGAATTGAAGAACACAGAGGATAATGAAAACAAAGACATGTTTGAGTAATTTGAGTTCTTGGAAGTTCAATCAATGTTTTAAGTGCTTAAAAATTGAAATAAAAACTCTAGTGCACTCCTGAACCCTTAAGGAAAATGTGTATTATGATTTTGAAACAATAAAAACATATTTGGGCACTAAAAAGTTAGATTGAATGATGATAACTTAAATATAGACAGATTTGAGGTATGTCAACAAATGAGAACCAAACAATTTTCAATTTTAAAAATGAAAAAAATGACCAAAATGATTATTAACTATCCAAAAATTAACCAAACATTGAATAAAACTTCAAATAAGATTTAAAACATATATCAAGGTTTTTTAATTAATAAAAACATTCAATTGATTTAAAACATAATAAGTAGCCTTTATTATAAAAACTTTTCATTCTTTAACAACTTAAACCTTTTCACAAACATTTTACAAACTTTCATAAATCAAAATTAACATCACAATTATATTCAAACAAATTCAGACATAGATAAATAACTTCAATCAAAATTTTAATTTATTTAAAATAATCAAGAGGCATACACTAAAACAATTCATCACTTTACTTATTTATTATGCAATATTTAGCCTATATGTCATTGTAATTCAATTCCAAACACGTCAATGCACTAATCAAATTCAGTTAATCACTAAAACAAAATTTCAAATAATATATGAAAATGTTGATGTAAATATGATATGCAAATTTGAGAGCCCTTTTTAAGCATTAATTAAGATTAAGTTTAGGACACTTACATTCTAAGACACCTAAATCTATCCAAGCTTGATCTTCATGTCTTGAACTTCTTTAATCACTTGATCTTCATTCTTTATCCTTTCATCCATGCTTGAGCTCTTGTACCTTAGGCTTCGACATATGTCTTTCCACTTTTAAGTCAACCTATCGTTATATTGCACAAAAACTCAAATATTAGTAACAATAATGTTTTTCATCATTAAAACACATAATTGGAGCCTCCTTGGTTCAACAAATACATCTTGTAGTTTTTCATATTTTTATGCTCTTGGAGATACCCTTGAATACCTATAAGACAAAGTCAATGTATCTTTACTACCCCTGTCATCTTAGGCCCTTAAATGTTAATGGTATACCTATCATGACCATATGAGAAAACATTAATATCTTTGATTATATCATATAAAAAATGAGTTATATGTCCATAATAGCCACAATAAGTGAAAAACAAAGGTGTTTGTGTTCTATATGGATTCCAATAATTATTTTCAGGCCTAAAATCATTGTAAAATTATGGCTGAAAATTTTTCCTAGATTGAGACAATAATATTCTATCATTAAACCTTTAATGAGTGAATCTCCTAGGTCTAGTTTTATGACTATACATAAAAGAATAATGTATTTACCTAGATTATGATTTATTTTGAGTAAGAGGCCTAGGTGGGATTCATCTTCCAAGTTAGTTCCCTTAACAAAGTCTTACTAGATAATGGTCCATTTTCATTACTATAGCCTAAACTATGTTTGTCATTAGTCATCTTTTAAGCACCTAGCGTGGTTTCTAATTTCTCATTAACTATAATTATTGCATAATTCTCTTATTTTCTAACTTATACTCATCTAATTCATCTAGAGATTTCTTATGTTTGACATGTAACTCCATATTCTTCCTAATCAATTCTTCTATATGTTCAAACATTATCTCATAAGAAAACATCACGCTCATTATCACAATAATGAGAATGTGAAGAAGACACCTTATTGTATGCCATAAAGCACATGTTTGTCACTTCTTCATTATCGAAATCACTTGATTTGGTCCATATGGCCTTCAATGCTTTCTTTTCCATCTATTCATTCTTTTCTATCTTTTCCTTATTCTCCTCCCTTTCCTTCTTGTCCTTATTCTCTTCTTCTTCTTATTGTTCTTGTTCTTCCTCTTGGACATATGGGTATTGTGACCTCAAATGTCCTTTTTCACCAAAAACATAATATATTAGCTAATTTTCTTTTAAAGAAAGACTTACCTCTTTTACGCATGGATGTCTTCCTTATAAATCTCTTTAAGTTTTTTGTAATAAGGACAAGTTCTTTATTTTCTCTTCTGAATGAGGCTCTTCATTTTTGCTTTCCTCCTTCTTTATCGCCTTAAATGCCATATTCTTCCTTTTGGGCATGCCTTACTCTTCTTGAGTCTCCTTCATCCTCATCTCATACATTAATATTGAGCCAATAAGTTTGTAAAGGAGGAGAATGTTGAGGTCCTTCACTTTTTGAATTTTGATTAACTTAGCTTCCCAAAACTTTATCATAGATAGATCTTCCTAACAAGCTCAAAATTTGAATAGGTCCTACTTAGACTCTTTAAAGCATTAATGATATCAAGAAAATAAGCATCCATTGTAGAGATGTCTTCATCATCCAATATTTAAAAAATTCATATAAATGAGTAAAAATGTTAGTTTTACTGTCTTTTATTTGATTCATGCTTTTGTGTCTGATTTCTATTATATTTCAAATGTTGTATATACTTTCACACATAGAAACTTTATTGAATTCAGTTATACATGGAGCATAGTATAAAATATGCATAGCTTTGCTATTTAAAGAGGTTAATTCCCTTTTCTTTATCCCACTATACTTATTTCTTAAGGACTAGTTTGTTTCTATGAGTTTGGTTGATATGGAGGTCTTTTGTGAAACTATTAACTATAATTCTACAATTTTACCCATTAAATAACATCTCATTCTTATTTTCCAATATAGGTAACTATTTCCATCAAAGAAGGGTGCTTTATGTGTGTTTGTCCTTCTAAATTAATTGAGGGAGTAAAGGTGTTCATCATGTGTACCTTATGATCTTTCCTTACAAATTATATAGAATTTAGTCTTAAATGAAATCTAAGAGGGGGGTGAATTATGGGCTTTAAAATTTCTAAGTTCACTAAAAAAAACTTTAAACACTTTTGTGGAAATAGATAAAACACAAAATTCACATGTCAATAATATAAATTCAATATCTGTAATTACACAAATTGATTTTTTATATATTAATTAATGATATAAATAAGATTTATGAGTTAAAAAATAATATAAACACAATTGAATTAAATTAAATGCATTAAAAAAAGTGTAGGGAGAAAGGAGACAAACATATTTATACTAGTTCAAAGATGTCTACTTTCTTGTACGTCTAATCCCCAACAAATCTTGTTGAGATTTTCCATTATAATCAAGAAGAATAATGTTAAAAATACAATCATTTTTCAATAATTTTTCAAATTTTGAAAGAATTTCACTAAAAACATTGGTGTATTTAAAGGCTTTAAAATCAAATTTTGATGAGTGCAAAAACATGCTTAAAATACTCACAAATACCAGCTTAAAGCTTCAATTTAAAACACTTAAATGATTTATTTCTCTACTCTTGGATGATGAAAAA
>JAOXYD010037036.1:0-13878 GCA_028565735.1 Pinacopodium congolense | reverse complement strand
TTCAGGCACTCATTTACCGTCTGATGGATACTTTTTATGTTGAACTTCCACTAAGTTTATGAAGAACCTTGGATTGTAATGACAGATTTAGTTTAAGTCGAGTGATGAATTTAATTTTCTTAAAGGTGAGATTTCCATTCATAATTCCAATTATTTTATTATTATAATCATTTAGTCGTTCATCTAAAACTGCTAATCTTATAAGAGAATCAATTCCTTCTTGATAAGTAGATTGGATTAGGATTTGAATAGTTGAGAGATGAATATAACCTATTTTATGTCTATGATCTTTGGAAATTTTTTGTAAATGTTTAGAAATTTGATTTTCATTAATTAGATTTATATGAAAATAATGTTGAAATTTTTTAATTTGAATGGGTATTTCACATAAAATGTTTCCATAATAAATAAGATTATTTCTATTAAATAGGGTTTTCAATCGTGGAGGAATTTTTATATCTTGATCGTCTTTTAAATCAAATTGAGCTTTTGAAATATTTTCTAATTTTTATTTCAAATTAAAGCATCAACATGGAAAAATCCATTAGATTCTCTTATTTGTATATTGTCTAATTCTAGAATATCAGAAGTTGAAATCGACATTTTAAGGTTTTCATAATAGATGGTAATGTTTATAGTGTCGAGTTCATTGCTGTTGAAAAAGTTGACTTTGATGTTTATAATTTTCTAGGGTTTAATTTGCTTCTACAAGTTTGAAGTCTAGAAAAATAACTAGATTTGGTACGTTGAGAGCTTGAAATTGTAATTTTTATTTTCATAAAATTGTATTTTGTTAATAATCTTGTGTCGTTGTTGATTAATAGTTTTTAGTTCACTTAATAGAGAGATAGATAGCACAATTCATATTAATCTGGTAAATGTATAGAAGGTTGGATTGTAGTTCTATATTGTTAAGTTAGTTCCATCGCTTCTAAAGCTTTAATCATATATTGAAATAGGAAACTTTCATAATTAGGACAAGTATGATCTATTTGAAGCTGATCAAATACTTGAATAAATTCTTTTAGAGAGTTAATTAATGCTTTTTGTATATTAGGGTTATAATAATCTATTATTTTTAAATGATGTACGACATTATCTATTTGTTGTATGTTTATGCTAACTTTTGGATTAGTGATGTATTATGTTTAATACGAGCTTTCATAATAGCTAAATCTACTTTTATCATATAAGATCATTGATGAAGATGTTGTCTTTGTTGAGAAGTTAAGATAATTTCATTTAACTGATAAGCTTGTTATATAATTCTAATTCTTTGTAATTTTTTAATCCAAGTATTCATATTAAATTGTAAAGTTTTCAGTTTTTTTTAAGAAGATTTTGGTAAAACATTTTATCTTTGATGAGTTAGACGATGTTGAGCTAGTTCTTGATTTATATTGTCTACTTCTAATTGAAATTATGTGAAGAGGTCTACCTCTATGAAGACACTTGGAAAAAAAAGTAAGCATGGACAAAATTAATTATGTTCCCACCAAAAATTTTCAAGATGAAGTAATAAAGATTACTCCCCAAACTGCTTTAGTGCAGTAAATACTTGGACAAAAGAACAAAAATCTCAGCAATATTACCTAGTTAACTGAGGCAAATTTGAAACCAAAGTAGTCATCTTCCTTGAAGCTGATTCACTAACCACTTATTTATTTTTTCAAACAGGATTTGTTGATACCATCTACCTTTGAAACACTACAATCTTTCATCATTTTCCTGCATATTTCATTGCTATAGTCAAATAATATCAACATCGTTTTGCAAAGGAACACGAAATCTTTCTGAAAGTATTCAACAATTATCCATTCTTCAATGATCAATGTACTTAAATTATTCCTCGATTTTCATACATACAAATGGTAATTAGTAATGGACAAGTACCTTCAATCGACAAAGCACCAACTTATGACTTTAACTGGGAATTACTCAATACCTTCATCAAGGTTGAGTAATGAATACGAATACATCTTAAGGTCATTAACTATCTAGGTTTTAACTTCTTGATTACTTGTTAAGTTTTGTAAGTTTATCTTAGAATTTACCACTCGTTATTTATTTTAAACTTTTTTGATCATTCAATCTATCATCTGATTCAATAGGTTAGATAGCAAGGATAGGAAATCACTAGTAGTTCATACAGTCCTCATAATAATGAAAATTATGACTCATAAAACACTATAATACAATACGATGGGTGCACTTTCCTAATTATGTGTCTTAGTGTTATTTGTTTATAATTCTTAGATTTATATTTCATTAAAACTTAGGTACGCTTCATACAGATTAAGTTTTTAGCACTATTACCAGGGATCATTTATGGACATTAGGAAATTCTAATCATTGCCAAACTAGAGATTTTTCTTTTCATTATTTTTCTTTTTATGTTAAATTGTTTAGATTTTTTTATTTGTCTTATGTATGGAGTAGTAAAGTGTAGGAAATCGACGTAATGGTATGAAAAAGTAATCAATCGCAAGACTACTAGTGGTAGGATGACCAAGCAGGTTCAGTAGTTAGGTAAAGAATTGATGGGATGGTTCACGGTAACCATTGGAGCAACATCTAAAATGTGCCATGGTATGATTTGACATCAACATGATGTTTTGATTTGATAAGCACTGAAAGAGATCTAAAATCAAATGTTATATTGATTGAGCACCCATTCTTTTATTTTATGATGATCTAACATGCTATCACAATGCATGGGATTCCCTTACAAAGATTCATATAATAAATAGTGAGACCTTAATGGCCTAGTACTACCAGACATAAGTAAAATCAAACTCTTCCTTCCCTGATGTTGAATTAGCTCACGACAAATTGTAGGTGTTCTCATAATCTTATATTTTAGGGTCAATTCCATTGTAGGGTTAATCACAATAATGGCCTTGTCTATATGGATTTCTTTTTGTTTTAACCTCAACTCAATATTTTAATTAGATAAGCACTGGAAGAGATAAAAAAACAAACATTCAATTGATTGATCACCTGTTCTTTTGTATTGCAATGATCCAACCTGCTATCTCAATGCATGGAATTCCCTTAGGGACACAAAAATTTAAATAATAAGTAATGAGACCTTAATAACTTGGAGTGACCAGATAGAAGCAAAATCATAGTCCTCCTCAAGGGATTGATCATTCATGATCCTTTTTTTCTTATAAGATCAAGCCAAAAGAAAGAGTAGCGATAGCTAAGCAAAGGTAGGTTTCAAGTTGAGAGGCTTCCCCAATCAATATAGAGCATGCAATGAACCTTCCTTCACTGTTGGTGTCTAATATTCAAACAAATTAATAGTTATATTCTTTTCACATGCATGTAGCAGAAATATTTTTATATATAGTTTATGACATTAGAAGATGAAAACTATGATTTTACCCTTTTGTGTACTGAATGATTTGATTTAAGGACTTTAAGGCAAGTTACTCATTAATGCAAGGATGAGACAAAACCTAAATTGTTTAAGGATATCCAAATTTCATAGATAGGTTCAGATCACTTCCAATACACAACTCTATAAAGAGCATTAGGAATATCTATAATATGATTCTTTTCTTGCAATAAGAAATGAGAGTTTTTTTTTTCACTTTTTCCATTCCTTTCAATAAAAAAATGATCAAAAAGAAAGGCAAACTTTCTTCTTATTCCTATGTTCGCTCTCTTCCATTTCTGCCTGGATTGTTGTCACCTATGTGGAATAAAAGGTTTGGAATCCTATGAGGAATGATGAGAAGCTAAAGAACTTCCTCTCAACAATGCTTTCTTGAGGCTCAACTCTCTCCCATAAATACTGTTAGACTAGCCAATGATAGGGATAAGGATTGAAGCCCGCTTACCTTTGCCAAGCATTGGATAGGGATTAGTTTTTTCAATTTCTAAAGCTAAGTGTAGTGTAGTGTCGTGTAGTAGTTGGCACTTCTAGGCCCATTCCTAGCTATTGGATTACTCCAGTGCTTTGCGTACTATAAAGTATCTACCATCCATTTTAGTATAGATGTTTCATAACCCAGGGGGTGTTGCTAAACACAGTTATTTTGAATTAAATGTTGAATGAAAGCAATTCTTTTTTAGATATAAAAATGAAAATCAAATAGGATAAATGGATGGATCTATATTTCTCTTTATACATATTACTAATAAATTTTGATTTAATTTTTATAGTTAAGTAGCATAGCCCCAAATCCTTAATTTGACCATATTATACAATATCTTGTTTAATAAGACTAGGAAAGATTGCATTGCTTTTTTTTCCTAAAAAGTTAAGGGAACGAGCTCTATTGCTTCTCCTCTACATTTCATTTTCTCTGTGCCTATTTTGCATGCACTTTGTTCTCTTGTCATTCTTCATTGGATAGTTTAGATGGACTTTACCATTCTTTACCAACTAAAATAGAAAAAGATCTTTTCAAATTGAGATGTTAATTCTTTTTTCTCCTCCAATTAGATAGGGAATTTTAACCCTTTATTTAGACTTTTTATCCCTTCATCTTTCTAAATTGAGGCCCACTTAGGTCGCATCATTCCAACAACTAATGAGGAACACCTCAATATACAATCATGCATAGTAATTGGGAGTCCTATTACACTTAAGGCCAAATTCCATTCACCAAAGCAAGTTTCATCTCAAGTCATGATCATGGTCTTGTACAAGGAGTGAAGTGTAGATGGTTGATGTATTAAAATTGACCTTATCTTTTGAAGCATGCTTCCCATCCATGTTGCAACTAATTTGATATGTTACGTATCCAGTGCACACCTTCGATACACCAATCTAACTTTAAGAGGCAAGGTCCTTTGATTATTATCTTGACAACAGATAGTTACTATCTAAAGAGAGAGTTTTGGCCTTTTCATATTGAATCATAGCCATTTTCCCTCTTTCTTGGGAAGAGAGGATAACACTCTAGGGAAGAAACTTGAGCACTAATGTAAGCTGTCCATCATTAGATTGTATTTTTATTTTATAAAAATAAGGCATTTGAAATGAAAATCATGAGGTTGTCGAGAAACCTCTACTACAAGAAGACTAATGTCTGAGAAACCCCTTATTATTGGTCAAATAGCCTTCGTGTTGATCCCAACCCCTTTTGATCATCGAGGTAAAAGAAGGCTACTCTCTTTATGCAATCTACCAATTTAAAAAGTATAAGACTCCCATGTTCATCGAATTTTCTTGGATTTGAGTGGCCGGTATACATAGCACACAAATGATTCTTTTAGAGATATAGGGAATTGAAATCCTTATACAAGGATCTTACTAAAAGTTCCATTGATCTTAGGAGCTTAAGCCATCATCTAGCATCTTATAAAGATGACTTTTGCAAATTCCTCTATTGATTGATATGTTTCTTGCAATGAAAAAATGTATTTGTACCCTTGTCAATAACTAAAAGAGAAAGATGACATTTCAAACTCCATCGTATAGCCAATTTAACTAGAAATATCTTTAGAAAATAAAAATAAAAAATAATTTCTTTTTCAATGAAAAACTTATCTTCGGCATCACGAAGTTATTTTGCTCTCATGCTCAAACAAGAAGGCTAGAGTAGGAGGGATTGAGTCTCATTCCTATAGTTACGCCCCAAAAGGTGGAGAGCAGGTGCATAACATATAGGAATTTGTCAAACAATTCAGGCCAAATCCTAAAGAAAGCAACAAAAAAAAACACTATTTGATGAGCCTTTGTAGTATTAGGTAGTTGGTCAGGTACAGGAGAACACCCCTAGTCATGTAAACTTCATTATAGTTACAAGGAGTCCCTTATATACAATTTTTATAAAAAAGGTTCAGGCAAAGGAATCTAACTAGAAAGAACTAAATTAGATACCTTAGATTCCTTTAGGATTAGAACTTGACCTTTTAGGCTTCCAAATTCACTTGATTACTCCAGCATTACTTTGAAAATTTGGGAGCATATTGTACTGAAACTTTGGATTAATGTCCTAAAAGTAGGAAGCCTACCTATGTCTTTAACAAGAATATTTTTATAAAAAACTAATTCACTTCCATGTAAGATAGCCAAGGTATGATTGAGTGATCGACAAGATATATTTTCTCTCATTCCAGGAGAAAGTCATAATTTGCAAAAGCATTTTATGGTTTTAATAAGAGGAGGTAGAGTCAAAGATTCAACAAGTGTGAAATCCCATTGCATTTGAGGAGAAAATCAGTTATTAACTGAATTATCATAGGTTCAAATCCTACTTAGGGAGAATTATTAGTTATCACTTTTTTGACCTCCCATTTTCTCTTTCTAAATAAGCATAATCGTGGCACATCAAAAGTGGGAATTTGATTGTTGCTTTTTATTCCTCACTCTCGTACAAGTGAACTTGCTTCGTTCAATTCTTTGGGGGAAGAAGGATCTATTGCAAATGAATGGGAAGACTAGAGTAGTCTCCTTTTTAGTCGAAAGGAATTTGTATTCACTAGCATCACTTAAAGAATGAACAAGAAAAGTCTTATTATTTAGGAAGGGATGGATAGAGGATTGATGAAATGGATATATTCATTTTTTACCGCAATTCCATGTGTCCATCAATGAGAGTTAAAGGCTAAAGAAAAGGAGAAATAAGATCTAACTCTAAGTAAAGCATGGAGGATGTTGAACCAAGGGAGGTTCACCTTCTTTTGATGATGAGAAAACATCAAATGGACTAATGTTCTTATGTGCTTAAAGCATTGAAAGATAGGTGTTAAGTTAAAGTGATAAAGCAAATGTTTAAGGATTCTTGCAGCAAAATTGGAATTCATGAAGAAGATTGATCAAGACTCAAGTTTTTAGAAGAGCCAAGATAGAACTTATATAAGTTATCATTTGTAATTTTTATTGTAAATCTTACTTAGCTCATTTTGGTGTTTTGATGAGGCTCGTTCATGCATAACACATTCACATTTTAGAATATGTGTATAGGTTGCGTGATTAAGAGGAAGTTTGTGTGAAATTTTTTCAATAATCCTCTTGAAAATTTAACTTGAGAAGATTTTTCATGTGTTTGTGAGTTAGTTTTTAACTTGTTGTAATTATTTTAGGATTGATCAAAATTGTTTGCCAAAGTTTTTATGTTTTTTTTACAGTTTAATGGCAGTTTTAGGTGGCATTAAATACGTCATACAATGTTACTATTATTCTTTGCATGCCTCAATGGTGAGTGCCAGATTTCTTTAACAACATTGTTATAGACTCACATTGAAGGGAATACAACGACGGTACATTTCCTAGAAACCACCATTAAAGAGCTAAAATCATGCTTTAATGAATATTTCTTAATGGTAACAAAATTTTAATGCATTAAACATTGTGCAATAGTAACAAAAGGCTAGTTTGATATCCTAGGGCTATAAATAAGTTTTTTGACATTTGTTTTCATCATCCAAGAGTTTACAAAATGATTAATCAAGTCTTTTAAGCATTGTGAAGGCTTTCTTAAAAGTTTTTTTTAGGTTATCTTTAAGCGGTTTTTAGTGCACAATGTTTCTACATACATTTGAGTTTTGTGAGCCTCCAAATGCACTGAAGAGTTCTTAAGTGGGATTATTTTATAAGTGTATTTTTTTAGAGTTAGTTTTAAATAGAAAGGTTATTCCTGATCCTTGAAAAGGGAGTTAAAGGTTTACCTTGAGTTTTTGAAAAAAAGGTGATTGTATTTCCTATCATTGTAATTTTTGTTGTTTGATAAAAAAAATCTCAAGAAGTGGTTGTTAGTGATTAGACGTAAAAGCAAATGGATATTTTTGAACTAGTATAAATCATGGGTGTCACTCTTCTTTAAACTATTTACTTTTATGCAATTTTTAGTTGAGTTTGATTAGCTTTATTGTGATTATTATTATGTTTGTATTATTATTTGATATAAAAGTGATTTTTTTATATTAAGCATATTAAATTTTTTTTATTAAATTGCGTAAATTTTTATCTATTTTCTCCAATTATTATCTGTTTTCCTCAATAAGTATTTATAAACTAATAAAGAACTACAATGAATTTAGTAATTCACTATAGAAATTTTAATAAACTAATTCACCCCTCCCCGGCCCCTCCTAGGTATCATCTAAAAACTAATAATTGGTATCAAATCATAACTAGCTTTCGTAATTATCATAAATCTAGTGATTTAATGAGAAAAGATCATAAGGAATACGTGATGAATAACTTTGCTCCCTTATAAAATACAGATAAAGCACCCTACTTTAATGGGAATATCTTCCCAAAGTGAAAGACTAGGAAGAGATGTTATTTGATGGGAGAAAGTGTAGAATTTTGGTTGATGGTTTTACAAAAGACCCCTATGCCTTCTAAACGAATAAGAAATGAACTAGTTCCTAAAAATGAAAATGATTGGGATAATGAAAAAAGGAAATTAGCCTCTCTAAATAGCAAAGCTATGCATATTTTATATTGAGCACTAAGTATAGAAGAATTCAATCAAATTTCTATATGTAAAACAATATAAGATACTAGGCACAAACTAAAAATCACACTTAAAGGTACTAATCAAGTAAAAGAGAGTAAAATTAGTATGCTCACTCATTAGTATGAAGTTTTTCAAATGTTGTATGATGAAAATATCTCTACTATGTATGCCCATTTAATAATATTATCAGTGCTTTAAAGGGTCCAATAAAACCTATTTGAATGTTAGGCTTGTTAGGAAGATTCTTATATCTATACTAAATTCGTGGGAAGCTCAGATGACCATAATTTAAGAAGTAAAAGACCTCAATATTCTCCAACTCAATGAACTTATTGAATCATTATTAACATAGAGATGAAATTGAAGGAGACTTAAGTAAAGGAAGCCACACCCAAAAGGAAGAACATAGCATTCAAGGCTACAAGGAAGGAGGAGAGCAAGAATGAAGAATCTTCGTATGGGAGTGAAGAAGAAGAAACCGTTACGCTCATCACAAGAGACCTAAGGAAGTTTATATAAAGGAAGGCTCCCATCCGTAGGAATGAAGGTAAATTCTCTTTTAAAAAATAAATTAACTAATGTAATATGATTCGAATGTGGTGAAATAGATCATTTAAGATCACATTACTCACATCTCCAAATTATAAAAAAGAAAGAAAAGAAGGAGCCAAAGAAGAAAGCTTTAAAGGAAACATGGACCAGATCAAGTGACTTTAAAAAATAAGAAATCACAAACATCTACTTCATGGCACATGATGAGGTCATCGAGAGGAGAAATAAATGATATATAGATATTAGATTTTCATGACACATGACTAATGTCCTATCACAATCATCACTTTCGAAAGCAATGATGGAGATTCGTTACTTTCGGAGACAATGCCAAGGGTAAAGTAATTGGCATTGGAAAAGTCAACAAGACCATTTGTCCTTTAATTGATAATATGTTACTTATTTATGGTTTGAAATATAATCTTTTATGTGTTAGTCAATTATGTGATAAGAAATATAAAGTATGCTTTGAAGGTAATGAATGTCTTTATTCAAATTTAAATGATGGTAAAAAAATAGGAAAAAAGAGAAGGTCTTCTTAGGATGGTAATGTCTTCTTAGGAAAAAAGAGAAGGTAAAAATTATGTTGTTGATTTAGATGATACTAACCTAGAGAACAAGTGTTTGGTTTCTTTGAATGAAAGCACATGGATTTGGCATAAAAGGCTTGGACACACCAGCATGGAATTATTTAAAAAACTCAATTCCAAGAAACTCACCAATGAGCTCTTAAGTATAAAGTATGGAAAGGACACAATATGTAGAGCATGTCAAATGGAAAAACGAGGAGCTCACTTCTAAGAAAGAAATTGGTAACAATTTCTAGACCACTTGAACTTTTATATATGAATTTGATTGACCCTACTAAAGTAGCTAGTTTAGGTGGTAAGACATATGCATTTGATATTGTTAACAATTTTAATAGATTTACATAAGTGCTATTTTTAAGTTTCAAGGATTAATGTTTTAAATCATTCATGACCTTTTCTAAAAAAATTTAAAATGAAAAAGGTTTTTTTATTACATCTATTAGGAGTGATCATGTTAGGTAATATGATAATGAATTTTTTGAATTATTTTTTTATGATTATTGCATTTTCTATAACTTTTCGACGCCTAGGACTCTCCAAAATAATGGTGCAGTAGAAAGGAAAAATAAGACTTTGCAAGAAATGCCTAGAATTAAGATTAACAAATATGAATTACCTAAGTACTTTTGGGCCAAAGTCATAGCTTGTGCATGTCATATAATTAATAGGGTTAACATGGGCATAAAATGGATACAAAAATCTTATGAGATTTGGAGAGATAAAAAACCAAAAATTAGTCATTTAAGAGTATTTGGATGCAAGTATTAGATTTTGAACATTAAGAATAGATTAGGCAAGTTTGACTCTAAAACTAATGAAGGCATATTCTTAAGCTATTCTTTGACTAATAAGGCATATAGTGTGTTTAATAAAATAACTCATATTGTAGGAAAAATCTGTTAATCTTGGTTTTAATGAGACTAACTCCTTTGAAACTAAGAAAGCTTTTGAGGATGATGATGCAGGTTTGTCTAAGGACTTAGAGAAGCTATCACTTAAGGAAAAGGATGAGGAACAAACCCCACAAAATTCTAAACATTGAACCATGGGAAGAAAGGGAGGACAAAGAGCTCATAAGTAATTGAAGATACGAGAAGGATCATGCATCCAACCAAAATCTAGGTGATATTTATCAAAGGGTAACTAATTAATGTTGTCTTGATTTGTCTCATATTGCATTCATGTCTCATATTGAACTTAAAAGTATAGAAGAAGTATTAGGTGATGAGAGTTAGATTTTAGCTATGAATGAGGAATTGGATAAATTTTAAAGAATTAAAGTGTGGAATCTAGTACTTAGGCCTAAGGATCATCCAATAATAGGTATAAAATGGGTGTTTAAAAATAAATTAGAAGAACAAGGCAATATTGTTAGGAGCAAGGTTAGGTTAGTTGTAAAAAAGATATAATCAAAAAGAAGAAATAGATTATGATGAGACTTTTTCCCCTGTAACTAGAATAAAAGCCACTAGAATTTTACTTGCAGTTGCATCTTACATGGGTTTTAAATTTTTTCAAATGGATGTTAAAAGTGAATTTTTGAACAATTTCATACAAGAAGAGGTTTATGTTGAATAACTCTCTAGTTTTGAATGACATGATGCACTCGAACACATCTTTAAATTATCCAAAGCTCTATATGATTTAAAATATGCACCTAGACCATGGTATGATAGATTAAGTACATTTCTACTTGAAAATAGTTTTGTAAAAGGCAAAGTTGATACTACTTTATTTGTTAAAAAAGAAAATAAAGATTGGTTAATTGTTCAATGATATGGGTTCATTCAATAGAGATTTTCATAATATTTTGATGTAAATTCACCCTTATTTTGATGATAAAGTGTTGAATTTATGTCTTGAAATTTTTATATTGCAGTTTAACATAATATTGAATGAAAATAAGGGTGTTAAAATTGAGTTAAAATGGAGTTAAACATGGGTCTGTAAGCACTCACCATTTAACTCCTGCCAACCCTTGTTTAAGTCAGCATTCAGTGTCAAACAATGACACCTAAACGTCGTCATGTAATGCCCTTTCAATTGGCTCTTCCTTTCTATTGGCTGCAACTTGCTCCACTTGCTTCCAACTTATAGGAGACATATGAGAGAAAGCAAAGAACTCAATTTTGAATAAATTTAGCACATATTAGAGCTACTTAGATTAGATTTAGCTTAGGTTTTCTCCTTTCTTCTTTTAAGTTAGATTTTCTTTTCTATTTTCTTTTCTAGTTTTGTTCTTTGTATTTTCAGGTTGTCTTAAGGATTTCTAGGAGTTTATTTAGGTGATTGAAAGTTATTTATCACTTTGAAGCATCTTTTGGTGCAATCTAAACCCTTTATTTCACTTATTTCATTCTCTTTGTTCATATATATGCAAGAACATGTTGTTATAGTTTGAATCTGATTTTTCCTGGTTATATATGATGTTTTAATATAATTTGGAACTAAGGATAGGTTGTTAAATGGAATGATTGATTTTCTATAACATGTTGAATAATGATCTTTGTTTATTTAAAGTTCTTAATGCTTATCTTAAATTGGTCACTTAAGGTAAGATGAAAAATGATTAAAGATCTAATAGTTATCTACTTTAATCATTGGAAAAATTAGTAAATAACATGAATTTAATCAATAAATGACCAAAATTTTATTAACCATAAGGTACAAGCCTTAGAAGATAGATTTTAAGATTATAACTTCTTGAACTTTAAGCCTAATGTCTAATATTGATGCATGACCAAACTTCAAGTCAAGATGAGTATAGATAAGGCATTATCTTAACCACAGCATTGTCTTGATTCAATGGAGACCCTAGATTAGACATTCCAATCCATTTCAAAATTCAATTAAGTCATTTAAAGCCTAATCATTAGCTAACTAATCAATTTGGCAATTCTTAGACAATTTGGCATCCATGGCATAAATTAGAAATTTCTAAGTTAATTTAGCAATTCTAACCCTGACCTAGTAGTCATTAACCTTCCTTGTGAGTTCAACATTTCGAAGTCATAAAAATACTCTACTTTATTACTTATTGATCGCTATACTTACCGTAATTGTTGATTTTAAAATTGATTTAAGAAAGTATGTTTTAATTGTTTAATGTGATAATTCATTGAGGTAATTTAGGCCTTAAACTAACTAGCAACATTCAAATTTATGTAGATAACATTATTTATCCTATGAATGAGTTTTTATGCTAACATTTTGCCAAATGTATGAGTAAGGAGTTCGAGATGATCATAATGAGAGAATTGAACTTCTTTCTTGAACTCTAGATCAAGAAGATGAAGGATGGTATCTTTATTAACTAAGCCAAGTACACGAGGGAGTTACTCAAAAGATTTGGCATGGATCAAGCAAAACCATTAGGCATCCGAGTGAGTACATTCACAAAGTTAAACAATAATAAAGATGGTAAAGAAGTAGATGTAAAGCATTATCAAGGTATAATAGGTAGTCTTCTTTATATAACTACAAATAAACCCGATATAATGTTTAGTGTGTGTTTATTAGCTAGATTTCAAGTGTCGTATAGGGAATCACAAATATTAGTTGTTAAATGAATTCTTAGATACTTTTGTAGAATATTTAACCCATTCTTAGAATTGGTTGGTTATTCTAATGTTGATTATGCAGATAGCTTATTAGCTAAAAAAAGCACTTCTCGTGCATGTCAATTTTTAGGTAATGCATTAGTTTTGTGGTTCAGTCGAAAACAAAATTCTATTATATTGTTTACAATGGAGGCAAAATATATAGCCGTCGATAGTTGTTGCACTTAAATTTTGTGGCTTAAACAACAAATTAGGGATTATAGTCTAGAACTTAGTAAAGTTCCCATCAGATGTGACAATAATAGTGCAATTTTTTTAACAAAGAACACCATTCGACATTCTAGTGAAAAGCATATAGAAATTAGGTATCATTTCATTAAAGATCCATGTCCAAAATGTTGATATAAAACCTTAATTTGTTGATCCTATGCATCAATTAGCTAATATTTTTATTAAACCTCGATGTGAGGATAGATTTTGCATGATTAAGAGAGAGTTAATTAATGTTGATGGTTCTTCTTTGTGATTTTAAATAATTATTTCATACTTTTATTATTTTATCCTTTATGAATTAAAATGTGTTAATTTTGTTTTTTTACATGTTTAAGTGTTTATTCTTATCTTTTTTATGAATTCAAAAAGAGGGGGAGATGTATGTGATATATTTTGGATTATTAAGAGAGAGTTAATTAATGTTGATGGTTCTTCTTTGTGATTTTAAATAATTATTTCATACTTTTATTATTTTAT
>JAOXYD010037025.1:0-13880 GCA_028565735.1 Pinacopodium congolense | reverse complement strand
ATTTAAATACTCTTATATATATATATTATTAAATACAAAAACTAAAATTTTACTTATTGTTTCTTATTTATATTTTCTATAAATTTAAAAAATTATATTAAAACATAAAATAAATATTTTTTAATTTTTAATTTTTATTCTTAAAAATAAAAATAAAATCAAAACGTCAAATAATATCATATAACTCCTTAATTTCTAACTTTTATTTTAGAAACTTTTTTTCCGAGAAACTCCTTAATTATTAATTTTTTCGAATATGCAATGGTATAGGACCATCTTACCCACTAATATAGGGTAACGTAGTAATGTACCTCAGTTTTGAAAGGCATATGTACCTGTTATCTCTTTCTATATTCAATAATATTTTAAAGTATATTTTTCTTAGCCGTTTAGACCTTGTTAGTTAAGCTTTTTTCTTTTTATTTTTAAATATAATTCTTTTTATTTTTGTATTTAAAAAATAAAAAATAATTTCAATGAAAATTTTGAAAATTAACTCAAAATTAAATATATATTATTATGAATATAAATATATAATCTAGATTTAATTTAGTTTAAGTTATCAATTTGTAATTTTTAAGTTATAACTAATTAATAAATCAGTTAATTGGAATTAATTATCTCATTGAAAATGTCAATTTAATAATTTTTCAAATAAATAAAAATATTTTCTCCTAAATTATTTTTAATGTAAATATTATGAGTATAAATATATATTCTAGATTTAATTTAATTAGAGTTATCAATTAATAATTTTTTAGTTATAACTAATTAATTAATAAATAAATAGGAATTAATTATCTCATTAAAATGTTTATTTTAATTATTTAAAGTTATAAAATTTTTATCCCAAGATTATTTTTAATATAAATATTATGAATATAAATATACACTCTAAAGTTAATTTAATTTGGAGTTTTAAATTAATAATTTTTAAAGTAATATCTAATTAATTAATTAACTGGAGTTAATTATATTAATTATCTTATTAAAATAGTTATTTTAATTATTCTTAATTATTAAAATTTTATCATAATATTTTGCATTTTTTTCAAACACCTCTATATTTTTTATTTTTTTTTTAAAACTCCGTGTGTTTTAATAAAATTATCAATGTACCCCTTATACAGTTACCTGTCATGTCAGCTTTCATGTCACTAGTCACATCAACGTTAGCACAATCAAACTTACCATGTCAATTCACTTGTTACGTTAGTGTTACATCATCACAGTATAATTTCAAGAGGTGTTTGATAATTTTGTTAAGATACAAGAACTGTTTGATATTTAATGAAAATATAGGGGATATTTGGTATTTAAAGAAAATACATGGGGCATTTGAATATTTACTCAGAAAACAATCTCTTTTGATCTTATAATTTCTCAAGACTTATAAAACTTGTTTAATAAACTTTAAGACATATTTATAACCTTAGCAACCTCAAAATACTAATTTTAACTCATTCTACCTATTATTCATACTCAAAAATTGATAGACACAATAGTTAACTAATCGGACACACTGATCGATTAGTGTGTCAAAATTTAGCATACTACTTAATTGGTTGACCAATGTGTATCAAACTTTGATATTGGTTAAGTAGTAGCTAGAATTGGTCCTTTGGCAAATCAGTTTGTTAAATTTTGCAAAATTTTTCGAATTCTTTCAAACATCCAAATATTTTGATTGAAATTGATTTAAACAAGTTTCAAAAGTTTCGTAAATTAGTTTTAAAGGGCAATATCCTTCAATTGAAATAAAAAAAACATAATATGTCTTACCATATGAAAATTTATGTAATCAAAACATAAGCAATGCAAATATGGTAAAGAACTCCTAAGTCATTGAGACTTCAATTAAGATTTACAAACATGTTAAAACATACTTAACGAATTAATTTAAGGATTTAACTTTCTTAATCTTATTTCATTTTCAATTTGCCCTTTACGTGCATTCTATTAGACTCTAATTTGTATTAAATGCATCTTCAATATATCTATTTTTTAAAGGCTTTAGCATAAATTAAATTATTAGTATAAAAAATACGTTTTATTATCATCAACGTTTAAATTAGAACTTCCCTTAATTCAATCATTCTAATTATTAATTTTATAACTAATTTAATTTAATTATTTAACACTAGAAAAATTACATTAAATTATACACATACTCCTAATAAATATAACCTTTTGAAAATAATTTTCGAGTAGAAATTTTTTTAAGTTATTAGGAGTATAAACTAATTTAATCTTAATCTAATTAAAATTTTAATTTTATACAATTAAAAGTCTCTTTTTAAAATTAAAAAGAGGAGCGCACGTGCCAGCCCAAAATGCTTTCTTCCCTCGACGATTTCTTCCTCCTGATTGTTTGCTTTTTGCTTATACCACCTGCTTCCACTGTCTACTCTAATCGCACCACTGCCTGCCTCCTTTCCCCTATTGTCTTTCACCACTACTGATCTCGCTTTAGCTCTCACTAGGGACAATAGATTTGACCATTGCTAGATTTGCTACTCCGGCTAAAGAGCACTCCGCTAATGGCGACACTCGCTATGCTTGCCACTGGCATTGCCGTCAGGGTCGTTACTTGCAGACTGACCATTTACTTTGCCACTAGTTTTGCTGACCACTCTCCTATCATCTAACTACTACGTTAGATTTGATTTTTTTTATTATTGAATAGTAAAATAGAAAATAGGATATTAAGATACCAGTAATTTATCCAGAAAACAAGTCTATAAATGCATCCATTATACATTTCCAATTTTTCAACATAACTTAAATGTTTTCAATATTTTACAAAATCAACTAGAGTTTGATCATATCCAATAAAGCATAATGGTTTCTAATAACTCATAAAGCTTTTCAGATTTATTCCCAATAATACTAAACTTTTCAAGAAAAATAGAAAACCTTCCCAATTTGTGAAAACATTGCAACTAAAACATTTTTAGTTTTCATCTATTTGAATGTCAGTTAACAACTAATTAAAATGCCTAAACTGTCAGCAACGTTAAATGTTTAGAGCATTTCCAAGAAAAAAAACTCCAATAACTACAAGGACACATTTCCAATATTTCTCGGACAATAAATATTTTTCTAGAAAACACAAACAATTAACCAGACAACAAATTGTCCAGAAAAACACTGTCACAAGTAGTAACATTATTGCACAATTACGAAGTGGCAATCATAATTTTTCAGCCAATGCTACAGCTAGGTTTATGCAATATGCTTTCATGATTTTCCAAAGAAACATATGAACATTCATATTTCCATAATACTTCTGAGATCACAAACATTTCCAAATAGAAAACAATATTGCAGAGACACAGGTAATAGAGATTAAAAAATAAAATAGTTCCAGAATTTATCTAGGAAGCATAAAAAATAGGATCATTTCGAAAACACTTTCTAGAAATTGAAGGGGCAGAATTTATAGCATTATATAGACGTATATATGTATCAAATCAATAATAAGCAAATGCATGATTCAAGCAAAATTTGTCAAAGGTTGATTTACTGTTGAGAGATTAATTATAACCGAATCATAACACAATAGAAATATTTTTATAATTTCTCAGTTTAACAAATTTAACTTGAAATAATAAATATGAAAAATAACAAGATTTAGACACACTTAGTTTGACTTTGTTGTCAATTTTTCTCTTCCTTGCATATTCGTCAACCACAATTATCCAATCATTCAACTTTTAATGGTATCCATAAATTCAACTAAAAGAGAATTCAAAATAATTTTAAGAAGAAGAAGATGATGAATAGTATTAGTTATTCTTTCTTTTTTCCCCATTATATATAAAAATAAAAATATTAAATATTAAAATTAAATAAAAATTACAATTAAAGTCAATTTTTTAACTATAGTTATAATTTCTTTTAATCTTAATAAAACAAAATATCACATATTTGATCTTTAAAGTCTCTTAAACTTCATAATTAAATTTTAACTTAACTAATTTTTCTCTTTTTTAATAAATTTTTATTTGTAACCTATTAGATTTCTAATATGTTAAAAATGATTATAAATTATAATATTAATTCATAATTAGAATTAGATAATTTATCTTTAGTTTTTCAATTAAATAATTTATAATCATAGATTAATATAAATGTCTAACAAGATGTTGTGATTACCTAAATATTATGAACGTCAAAGTAGTTTAACTTAACATATCCATACGTAATTATAATATATAATTTAATCATTTTATCAACTAATGTTCTAATTAAAAATAGACTACAGAATTAATGTTTATTCTAAATAATTCAATCATGTTTATTTTTACTAGTTAGTAAATGATTATAATTAATATTTGAAAATAACTTTTCAATTTTCAATTCACACTAATAAGAGAATTTTGAAATCATTAATAATTAAGAATATCGAAACACTTTTCCTAATAACTTTTAGGTTGATGAATCCTCAGTTAATTAACTCAACTATTTTCATTCAGTTCCTACTATATCTAAATACTACTGATTTGAACAACTTCGTAGAATAAATCATAAATTGCATCAAAACATAGTAATTTTTATATGAGATAACTTTATCAATTTCAAGTCTAATGATTAATTATACAATCATTATAGTAAGGTAATCCATAGATATACATTTACTGTTTTATTAGGGATCTTCGTAATCAGGTTAATTAAGTGAACTTATTCTTTAATAAACATTTACATATTTTTTTAAGTGCACTTTTTAATCTATAAGATTGATTATTTTCTTCATAAGAAAGAAATATAATATGTACTAGTCTGATTACTTTTTTACAAAAAATATAATGTGCACTTTATCAATACCCTATCTGATAAAAACTAAAAATAAAAATAATAAAAAAATATAATTTGAATCTCATAATTATAATTTTATCATAATATCTAATTATATAGTAATTATCTTAAAGATATTATCTTGAATATTAATTATTAAATGTAATTAACAAATTGTCTTGAGTAAATTTACAATGCTATACATGTGTTTGCAATCAATCGATAGACTATAAAGATATAAATTAATATTAAATAGATATGATTACACGTTTGTTCTAGATAAAGTTTTTTTTAAAATTATAATTGTTGTTTATATAAATTAATGACCATCATTGTGTTATCAATTATAAAGATTATTTGTAATTCCATTTATAAGATATATCGAGATATAAGTTTTAATCTCATGAGGATATATGTTAATGCAGTTTAGTATATAATAAGAGAAACCAGATTTCGCTGTTGTAGTTCAACATAAAGTTTAGATAAATTGGTATAAAAAAACAAGATAGGTACATTATAAATCATTTGAGTATCATTATTATTTGTCACACTCTATTTTTTCATTCATGTTTATAAGGTTATTAGATATATATGATTATATTAGATTTATATCACATATGACATGTTTCTGATACCTTTGATGTTAAAAGTCTTACAAGATCAAATGATGGATTTTGGTTAACTTTAGATCAAAATTTTTACGAAGATTGACTAATAAGGTATCATTTTGATTCTCTTTGCTTTTATTATTTCTTATGATATTTTATTACAAATATAGCAATTACTATTTGTCTAAAATGGATGATGTTGAAAATTTCTTTTATTGAACATTTTATTATTTACTAATTTTCAAATTTAAGGTTCAATAATTAAAATTTTGATTTAATATAAAAATAACAAAGTGGTCTAATAAATGTTCTAATTAGGTTAGCTTAAATTCAATAAAAGAAAGTTAGCAACTTATTGGTGTGAGTTCGATTCTTGTTGTACTCATAATGGAAGGAATAATAAGGTAACTATAAATAGTTACGAGGTCTCTTGTACCTACTTAAATTTCATAGATATCAAAATTTATCTAACTTGTTAGGAGACATTACATTAAAAAAGGTGTAAAAAACTTTCTTATGTGATTTGCATCAACTTCAACATCTTATTGAAAGATTAGCGAGTTTAATCAAAATTTTTAGTTACTTAATCAAATGGAAAAGGATAGAAAAATAGGTTGATTTTTATAGTATTTTTGTTTATATAAACTCATGCTTAATCTTAGATCAACGACTAAAATTCATAATATATCTAACACATATGTTAGGGGTTGTTATATTTCTTCTTTAACATCGTCCACTAGATGTGAGCTAAGTTTTAATCCAATAAAGGTATTCTCTAATTTAAAATGTAGAGAGAGAAAATATATTTCTCTATTACATTTTAGAATAAATTTCAAATAAATTGAGGCCAAAAAACAAAATAGGTATTTCATCATTAGATTACCATTATTGTTTTCTACACTTTGTTTTCTTATAACGTTAATAAGATTATTAGATCTACGTGATTATATAAGATATGTGTCATATATTACAAATATTTCTAATACCTTTTGATATTGAAAGTCTTATAAGATCAAATGATGGATTTCAATTGTCTTTGGATCAAATGTTTTACAAAGATCGGCTAATATATTATCATTTTCTTTTCTTTAAGCTTTATTATTTTTCTTTATTATGTTTTCATTACAAATAAAAAATTAATATTTGTCTAAAAGTAACATTTTTGAAGTTTTCTTTTATTGTACATTTGATTATTTAACATAATTTTAAAATTCAAGGGTAAAAAAATTAAAAGTTTGACTTAGTATGTAAATAAATGATATAATTAAATGGACTGAAATTCAATAAATAAAATAACACCTTATTAATGTAAATTAGATACTTATTAGACATATACGGGGAGAATCAATAAGGTTATTATAAATGACTACTAGATCTTTTGTACATGTTTAAGTTTCAAGAATATTAAGTATTCTCTAACTCGTTAGAATGTATGTGATCAAATCCTTAAAAGTACAGAGGAGATGCATAATAGACAGAAAAGGAGTAAACTTTATTCAGTTAACTCTCTCAATAATACAACCTCTTTCTGGTAATATTAAAAGTAACTAAAGACAAAACTAATACAATAGTTAAATAAGTCAATAAGTCAATTAACAATTAAAACTAACAGCTATACTAATAACATGTATCACAACTTATCACTAAGAGATAAAATATAAAACATATAACATAACCTGTACATATGAAAGTATTCTACATTCCCCCTTCAAGGTGGAGTTTGGTGCCAGTTACACAAGCCTAACTTGAACAACAAATTAAAGAAACTTAAAGCATCAAATGTTTTGTAAAAATGTTAGTAAGTTGTTGAGAAGAATAAATAATCTGCAGTTGAAAAAAACTTTGTTTGAACTTGTCTCGAACTAAATGACAATCAATTTCAAGATGTTTAGTTCACTTATAAAAGACAAGGTTAGCATAAATATGGAGGGCAACTTGATTGTCCTACCATAAAGGAATCAAAAGATGAATAGGAAGCTACAAATCCTGCAAAAGATAAGTAATCCACTACAATTCACAAATAGTGGTAGAGAGACTTCTATATTCAGCTTGAACAGATTACCTAGAAATAGTATAGTGGTTCTTAGTCTTCTAAGAACCTAAAACATCACTTAGAAAAATACAAAAACTAGTAAAAGGCCTTCTTATAAAAGCATAAGAAGCCCAATCAGCATCATAGAAAGTCTTAAGGTGAAAATCATTAGAAGTAGGGAAAAATAACCCTTTTCAATAAGAATTCTTCAAGTATTTAATCACATAAACAATAGTAGCCTAATGTAATTTAATAGGTACACTCATAAATTGACTTAATTGTTAAGTAGTATAAGTCAAATCAGGTCTAGTAATCTCTAAATAAAGCAACCTGCCAACTACTCTCTGATATTTTTCTGAATCAATAAGTAAAGGAAAAGAAGCATCATGGAACTTGTAATTTCTGGGTAAAGAATTAAAAACAACCTTGGAACTAGACAAACTATAAACCAGTAGATGAACGAGCTAGTTCCAAAACCAAAAAATACTTGGCAATGCCCAAATCCTTAACAGTAAACTAATCATGGAAAAATTACTTGACCTACTAAATAACAGATTTAAATGGACGAGTAATAAGCACATTATTAACATATACTATCAAAAACAATATATTCGGTCACCACTAATCTAATAAACAACCAAGGATCATGGGCAAATTTTCAGAAATCATAACTAATAAGCTATGTAGTAAACTTAACATTCCATTGCCTAGAAGCTTGATTCAAACTATAAAGAGATCTCTTCAACTTACAAACCTCATTAGCTTTAGATTTAGTATACCCATCAAGAAGGAGCAGGTAAAGTTCTTAAATAATATAACTATGTAAAAAAGAATTATTTATGTCCAATTGATGTAAGGACTAAGCTTTGGTAGTAGCTAAATATAAAATGAGTCTAACAGTTACTATTTTCGCAACAGGAGAAAAACTTTATGTATAATCAGCCCTTTCAACCTGCAAGTAAAACTATAATATCTAAGGTAGCATTGGCTTCAAAGGCTTCCAATTAAGCCTCTATAGTACTGACACAATAGGGTTAGTTTTAGCTTGTTTATAAGAAATAAATTCTTTGATATTAGAAACATTAGCTACAAAAGATAGGTACTAATCTGTGATATGAGGAGAAACCAAAAAAAGGAAAAGCAGGAAGAGTAGGAGAAGAATAATGACCGTAATGTGTAATAACACACAAGAATCATGAGATCTAACAACATAAGACACAAAATCTTATATCCAAACAAGTTTAGATGTTTGTCGTTGACTTCTCCTAAAAGCAGGTGTAATTAGATTAGCCAAAACATCAATAGCTTGAGGTATAATAGATGAAGACTCAAGAGGTAGAGAAACAACAGTAAGTGTAGAGGAAGGGCTAGTATTGGAAACAAAGGTATCAAATTGTATTGTTATATCACATAGAATAGGTAAAGGTATGTGATCACAACTTCTAAATTGGATTAGAAAGGAAAAATGTGTTCATAAAAAATAATATCTCTAGAAACAAAAAGCTACTAAGTTTGTAAGTTAAACAGTTCACAAGCTTTTTGACTAAGAGAATAACCAACAAAAGCATATTTTAAAGCTCTAGGACCTAATTTATCTTTTTTAGGATAAACATTTGTTGCATAACAAATACAACCAAATGTTTTCTTAAAGGAATAGCTGGTGCCTTTTGGAACAAGATCTAAAATGGGGTTTGCTAACTAAGAACAAATGAAGGCAACCACCTAAAATTTTCTGGGTAAAATGGACTGAAGTAAAAGAGCCCTATCAATTTGCAAAAAATGTCTATATTTCCCCTCAACCACTCTATTTTACTATAGAGTGTAAGGAAAATATTTTTGGTGAAAATACCAAAAGAAGAGAAAAGAAGTTGACCATTGTGATTCAGAAATTTAGTCTTATTATCAGTTCTAATAGCTTTAATGTTACTATTGAACTGAGTATGAACAAGTCGTAAAAAATTGTGAACGACTTGTTCAGTTTGGGATTTGTATTTCAAAAGATAAGTCTAAGCAGAACAATAAAAATCATCAACAATGGTAAAAAAAAAAGCACTACTTAGTGAAGGTTATTTATAAGGACTCCTACATTTATATGAATCAATTTAAAACATTTCTTAATGTTGATAATACTTTGAGGAAAACAAGTCTACTTTACTTAGACAAATGAAATATATAATAAGGAAAAAAAAAGGTTTGGAACAATTCAAGTCACTTGACATAATATTTAAATACTTGGTTATAAGTATATAAGGATATCCTAACATGAAATGCTAAGAGTTAACATCATTAGCTACATTATAGTAAACTAGGTTATTGGACAGTCTATCTAACAAGCATGTATAATGGTGTATGGTTTGAGAAGAAAAGGAAATGTGATTAAGTATATACAAACTAGAAATATCCTTTCTAATAGTAAGAAAATCATTATTTTGAAGGTCATGCAAAACACAAAATTCGGCATAGACGACAAACTTAATATTGGATGCGAAGGCGAATTTATTGACTGATAAGAGATTATATTTAAAGGTTGCAACATGCCAGGTGGAAGTAAGAATAGGTTTGAAACTTAGTTTAATGTCTCTCCTACATAACTGACTAATCTAATTGTGCCATCAGGAAGATATACATGTATGTATCTATTAATAGGCTTCAATTGTAGGAATAAACATAAATCAGTACATATGTGATTAGAAGCACCTGTATTTACTATCCAAGAACCTTATTCAATTGAATCAAGAAAGCTAAAATTGTGATTAAAAGTGATACCTTCAAATCCTTAAAGTGACCAAAATTGATTATGTTGTGTTTGTCACTTCTGGCTTGAACTTGATCAACTCTAGCTTTAGCTTTCCCTTTCAGAAATTTCTCAATCTTTTGCTGAATCATACTGGTTATATTAGTCCTCCATTCTACATCTAGTCTAGTAACATGTTCTGAGTCTTCCAAAGGTGACTTTATCATGTTTACAAACAATATATTCCCACCATTCTGCTTCTTATCTCTGGACCCTTTAAACCACTATAGATAACTATGAAGCTTGAAATAGGTGTCTTTTGTATGCCTCTTCATTTTACAGAAATCACAGAATAAGTCATCTCTATTCTAGCTCTTTTTCATATTACCCTGTCTTGCTCCCTTTACATTATGGGTTTTAATAAATATAGTTGTATCAACTTCATTAGAAAAACTCACAAGTACTGCCTTTTGCTTCTCCACTTGCAAAATCATGGAATGTGCCTTATCAAGATTAGGTAAAGGGTCCTTAAATATAATCTGATTACATACAACTTCATAAACTTAATTAAGACCTATAAAAAATTGCATCAATTGATTTGTAGATTTATACCCACTCATCTTATTAGCTGTTCTGCACTAGTAAGTTGGATCGGCATCAAACAGTAAAGCTCATCCCACAATCGCTTGAGCTTAGTGAAGTACTTAGCCACAGACAAATCCCCTTGAGAGATTGAAAGATTTCCCTTTTTATTTGATATAAAAGAGGACTATTACATTCTCTATATCGTCGCTCCACAAATCTTGACTCGATGTTGCATATAAGAACGCATCAACAATATCCTTGAAATATAGTTTAATAACCATAAGTTTACCATATAATCTACTATGCACTATTGATCATCCTGTGGCAAATCTTCTCCTGGCTTCCGACATCGACCAGTCATAAACCTAATTTCACCTTCGCTTCCAACGCTATCTTCATAGCTCTACTCTAAGTCAGGTAGTTACTCCTATTTAGTAGAGTCAAGACCAAGATCATCCTTAGATGATCCGAACTCCAGAGATTTAATTTATTCTCATCATCGTTGCATTGAGAATTGATGTATCGTTCACACTCTCTTCATGAATACTCGTCACTATGCTCAATTATTGAGGATTAAAGGAAAACGAAGCCATACGATCGGAGATTAGAAGGCTGAATCGAGCAACTGTGCTGATACCATGATCAAATCCCTTAAAGTACCAAAGATATGCATAATAAAGGGAAGAAGAAAACTTTCTTAACTTGACTCTCTCAATAATACAACCACTGTCTATCAATATTAAAGGTATCTAAAGATAAAACTAATAAAAGAGTTAAACAAGTGAACAAGTCAATTAGCAATTAAGCCCAACAACTACATGAATAACATGTATCACAACTTATCACTATCGGATAAAATATATAACATATAACAAAATTTGTACATATGAACATATTCTAGATTATGTCCACTAAAAATGGTGTAATAAGATCTTGCATACTAGTTTACATCAAAATTTGTAAAAGAAAATTAAAAATTTCAACAATTTATTAAAAGTTTGATGAGTTGAATCAAAGTTTTTATATGCTTATTCAAATGAAAATAAAAAGTACAACAGGTAAATTTATGTTTATACAAGTTCATGATTATTTTTAGATTGATGAATAAAGTTAGTATTATGTTTAACACATGCTATAGTAGTTCTTACATTTCTTCTCATACGCATTCCAGTGGACATTGCACGCTTAGGATTCGTTTGGTTTAACATTCTGTTTCTGTTTCTGTTTTATATTTTTGCTTTTATGTGTTTTTTAATTTGTGTTTTTTTTAATTTTTGTATTATTTTTTTAGGTTCTTGTATTGTATTTGTATGTTTTTTAATTTCTATAGTATCTTTTCAATTTTCATATCTAAAAAAATAAAAGCAAAAAACAAAAACAAGAAACGTAAACAATCATGTTCTAAGTTTTTATATTTGAAAACGAACACTCAACAAGGCAACATATATCGAAGGCATGGTGTTGGATATTGATAACTAGGGAGGAATGAACGGCGAAACTCGGACCACCATCTTGCGTTATTCTACTCATTGACTCCTCGAGAATGAAAATATTTTTAAAAGTTGTTTGATAAAGTTTTTTTTTAATTTTTTATTTTTCTAAATATAGAAACTAAACAAAATATAACAAAAATAAAAAAAATAATCTACTAATACAGTACATAAATAGAAAAAATAGTATAAAAACTTAAAATACATATATATTAATACAAAATTATAAAAATTATAACTAAAAACTATAATTTACAACAATTCTAAGTTTTTTTTTTTTTTTCGAATGAAACATTACAGCAGATAAGTTTCCTTATACGGACAAGACAACTACTTTGAGCATATTAAAAAAAGTAGCATGTATTGTTTCTATTCGAATAGCCAAGAAAGGTTTGACTTTGGAGTTTTGGACAACATTCATGTGTGAGACACTAGTTCTGGGTGCCATAGGAGCTATCTTCTCCTCCTTCGCAATTTTTGTGACAAATGCTAACTGAACATGATTATGGTCGTCGCACTTACACCTGCGCTGCCACGTCTTCGACATAGAAAATGTTTTGTCAAAAGTTAGGTAAAGGTTTTCAACTGTCAGCCTAATGTTTCCTGCGTTGTTACTTCACCCACATATGCAAGTTTTTATGTATGCAGCAAATGATTATATGCGACCTTGACTTCGAGTATAAAAGTTTGAGAGGTAGGAATACCGAAAGCAAAACGTTAAGAGGATTTGAACCTATTCTTAAAACTATACCTACCATAGAAATAGGTTAAATATTATTAAAAAAAACGCATCAAAGTGGTGGAACCGGTTTGTTCACTGGGGGACTTTATAATATTGCCTACATAAGCTGTTAAATTTTTAATTTTTGAATTTTTTCAAATAATCTAAAACCGGTATCATGTCAATAGTTTTTTTTTTTTGGATACAAATGATAATTTATTATTGACGTAATTTGAATAAATTAGTTAATGCTAATTAATTGGAAGTCGAGGAATTAAGCCAGATTCTTGATTTGTAAGTAACCTCTATATAGAGTGGTTTATTTATTAAATGAATTTCCAAGGCATCGACAATTGGGATCTGATTATGAAGGAAATAAATTCTTTTTAATTTTCTAGACTTGACTTGAATATTAAAACTGTATTCTCTTGCAAGTTGACCAAATAACAAAACGACGTCGCTAGGAGTAAAATGAAATGATTTTTAAGACGATGGTCCCTCCAATTATGCTTTGGATTTGTTTTTTTATGCCAATCTGAGTTGGGTCTTAACTCTTAAGATGATGACAATTACAAGTCCTGCAGATGAAGTTGGAGTTATTTAAATAAGATTTGACAACATACAGTAACCCCACCTCTTTTTCGTCCCAACTCGGCGGCCTATCTGGCGAGTCTTATAAACATGTAGGCTTCAAATAATTTCTTTTTTTTAATAATAAAAATCAGCATTATTATTAAAATTTTAAATATATATATATATAATATTTAAAATGATGAGTTAGACCAAAAACTTATTGGTAAGATTCAAACCAAAGGCCTTATTTTAAATAATTATTTGCTATTTTAGCAGGTGGGAAGAATTTAGCTAGAAACAGTTTAATAAATTTGTCCCATGTAGTAATGGAACCAGGCTG
>JAOXYD010037014.1:0-13881 GCA_028565735.1 Pinacopodium congolense | reverse complement strand
ATCAATATTCTAATCCCTCTTTCAACAACTGTAAGCTGTCAATATCGATACAAAAGCTCAGTGCTTCTTTTCGAACTTTTTAAAGAAGATTTGAGATGCTACTAGTAGGCCTTTAAATTACATTTGTCACATGAAACTTGGATATTTACATTCCATATGTACCAAAAATAACAAATGCACTTAGTTGTTTCAGTAATCCATCAGACCATTACATATGGTATAAGTGCCTCACCGGATTGTTATTGTCTTTATGTCTTAAACGAATATCATTATCAGGGATCAGTTTGATTCCACTTCATCATAAATAAGAAAATCAAAGTTCAGTTATGATTCCCTGAGATCGTTGCCCAGAAGGAATCGAAATTTTGATTCTAAAAAAAGTACAAGCGTACAGGTGAAACGCGTTCATTTTCTCAAATATAGGATAATTTGTTCATAACAACTCATTTCAATATTATGAAAGTAGATTAAATGTGACATAATAAATTCAATTGCTTTTCTCCATCACTCATTCATATGGATTACCTGATGACTATGTTTATTAGGACACTCCTGCACTACAAATGGCACAAAAGACCAAGTAAAGCTAGCAGGTTTTTCTTATTATGAGCACAGTAACGAAGTTCAAAATTGCAAGCCGCAAGCCATGGAGTGAAAGGAAATAATAATAACCTTTTCATTAGACCAGAAATAATTAATTTTTGAAATGCACTGTAATCAAAGTGTTACCAGCCTTGTTTAAAGAGGCAGGATGTCTGAGGTAGATTAATCATGTCGTACTCAAAGGTAGATTAATCTGAGGTAGATTACCAGCCTTGTAATCAAAGTGCCGTTGTACCCGTCGCCAAATTGAAAAATAGATTAATCATGTCGTACTGAACAAGGCGGTAAGGCTTGCACGTGAAGCTCTCGTGATTCACAACGCATTGCCTGCGAGAGCCTCAAAAAGAACATTATTATTCGTTATCTTAGTTCCATAAACTTTGAAAACAATTTTTTATTAAGTATTTATCACCTTATACTTTACTTTATATTAATGAATTTCCTTAACCACGGGATGTACTTACTTCCCTATGATTATGACGATAATTTAACAGATCAATCATTCAAATTGAAATGGCCATAACTTAGTATGCACATGCGCACTTAAATCATAGACCTCTGAGAAAGCCCTTAAATTTGTCTGTTTGCCCAGTGATCCCACAAGTTTGATTTAATACAACCAAATGGACAAGTTCTTTTATTTATTTATTTTTTGGGCCTGATCAATAACGAGTGAGTGTTTTATAAACCTCTTGTATAACATGATCGAGTAATAAGTCTCAGATTAATTCCCAGTAGTCTTATTCTACAGGTTATAATTTTGGACTAATTTGAGCTAAATAAATCTTCCAAGTGGTCACTTGCATAAAAGTCCTAATATGTAGGAGTTTATGAAAGGATTAATCCTAACAAGGAATAGAGCCTGAACAAAAAATATCCCATGTGAATACATACATACGTACATACATACATACATATATATATATTTATTTATTTATATAGGTGGAATTATAGTTGATAACTGGCTGCATTGATGCATGCAAGAAAAGAACTTGGACGTAGTCCCGGTGAACTGTCCATCTGTGTTCTATTATGGCTCAATTTCTGCAGCAGTATCTGTACGAGAAGATACTGTAGTATGAGCATGCTTAAGGGTATTTAGCTGTCCATCAATAGGAATAAGGGTTCAAATACCTGTTTGCGGCTTCGAAGTTCGACTTCCATGAACAATACGAGAAACATTGAAGAACTTTTCAGACGGTTCTCGGCGTAAGTACATCTGATAAAGTCACTTGTGCTACACTTTTCAGATTGGATTTGGCAACAAAAGGTACTTATCTAGCTACCAAATAACCACAAAGTAGTAGTATACTAATACACGTGAACAAAGAGCCTCACTTCGCCACCCCTTCATGACTGAGGGTTCCTACATATGCCATGTTGAACTTTGGGCCGATCAAAATCTTTGATACCAGTATACCAGTATGTCAAGTTCAATTTAGCAACGAAAGGTACCTATTAACCTACTTAATAATCACACCATAGTGATATACTAATCAAGGTATCTAGTGACCACATCATAGCGATATACTAACACATATAAGCGGAGAGCTTCGCTTGAATGAGTCTATTTGCAAATATACATTTGGAACATTTATAGAGGTACAACAACGATATTATATTAATGAAAAAGAATGACTTGTGTAGTAAAAAAATTTCAAAAGTTTTATTTTTTTAACTCCTTAGAAGATTTTTACTACAAACTGATAATATACAGATTAAATTATTTATTCATAACAATTTATCTTCTAAACTCGAGTATAAAAGATATATTAAATGACAAATTTTATTAGAAGAATATCCTCTTAATATTAAAATTGTGAAATATGATACAAATGTTCTTATAAATTTTCTAACCAGAAATGGACACGACATTGAGCATTAAAGAATAGATATTCTAGTTATTGGATCATAAACATAGATATGTGCCAAGCATAAGTAAAAGATATGCTTAATGGCTCTCATTTTTCACTCGATATCGAAAGAAGTTTCAAAGATCTTTCTCTCTATGGAAAACATTTTGCAAGCTCGGATAAACAATTACAATTATTATGAGCAAAAGTTCTATAGTTTGTTCAATAAAGCTAAGATAGTTGAGGACTCAACCTCTACTGAGACATCATCTTCACAAATGAATGAATATCAGGATCAATAGTCTAAGCATGCTAAATTAAAAATTAATTTTGATAATATTTCTTTCAGATTGGATATTACCTAGAGTTTGACCACTTAAAGGAATGTTATAATAGATAAATTGGCTATTTGGCTAATCATCATCTTGCCATTCAGGCGCGTTATGAGATGATGAGGGAATTATACTCTCTACCTAATAACAATACATGTTACATTGATTTTTCTGGATATATCCTATATTAAATTTTTTTGCAGGGAGCTCCTTCTTAAGCCGTCTAAGATTGGTATGATTTTTATGTGATAAGTACTATTTATCTAACCAATCCAGAGTTTCTTAAGATATCTTTATTACCAAGATGGATTCAAGGAGTTAGGGATTTTATCTCAATAATCCCATTATAACTCTAAAAGATACATTAGTTTTGAAGTTATTATTTGTAGGACTTGATTTCTTTGAAGACGAAAGATACGATGTCTATTATTTTATTACTTTTCCAAAATTGAAAAATTTTCAATCATCATGGATACATTATGAAAAAGCTTCACTTAATATTTTGAAAATGATATTCATTCTTATAGAGGAATTAGAATGAAGATGATATTTATTGGCATGGAAGTAGCTTTAAAAGAGGATTCCACACCTATAGAGGAAGAAACAATTATTTCTCTCTCATGATATCTCTAGCCAAAAGGCCCTATCTATTGCAGAACATTATTTAAAAATGAAGATACGCATGATTGAATCTAGACAGATAAGATCGAGTCTCGAGGAACTAAATTTTTTTTCCAACTCCTCAAGCATACAAATAACAAGTGTCTTGCATGTTTTAGTGGAGACCATACTCAAAAAGGAAAAGACAAATATGAAGATATGGATGTCAATATCTTTAGTGAATTAGACGAAAGTTGATCCAAATGATAAAGTAAATCTCCTAACATTAAGGTTATCTCTAATTAGATGCAAAGGAAATCCCTTAAAGGTTAGAATTTTGTACCAAATATATTTAGTCTGTCTAATAATTATATTAGTGTTTAAGACTGGACTTTAAGTTTGCTTTTATAAATAAAGCCTCAGAGTGTGTGTAGAGGCAAGAATTGGATGCTATGTAAAAAACCTCTCCTTGTATTCTCTCTTCAGTATGAATAAAAGATTTCTCCTATAGAAACAATTCTTAATTTATTTTCTCGAAACCTTTCTTCAAATTTAATAGTTTGTGTCATCTCCCTTTGTTTTAATCTATGCCTCAATGTAGGAAAAGAATTGAGGCTGTGCTAATCTCACTTGAAGAAGCATCAAAGATAGTTACCTTATATCAAGGTTAGGGCTCAAATGCATGTTAAAGGACTTGACAAATACCCAATTTAGAGCCACTTAAAGCATTAAAACTAAGGTCAGCAAGCGTGTTGGACATTTGCTTTTAATTAAAAGTTTCAAGAAATGAAAATTTGAATTTGTTGTACTTTCAATAATTATGACTGTGTATTTTTAGATAAATTTACTTTAGGATTATCTGGACTTGATTTAGACTTAGTTTATTTGAAAAATGAAATTATTACTACTCTTTTTAACGTTGCTATAAATATTATTCTTGATTATACAAGTTTTTAAAATGATGAAAATTTGTTATTAATTACTCTCATTTTTTATATTATTAGCATCCTAGATTCTTTTAAAGAGTTTGTATCTTGGCGAGGGCTTTTAGGGCGTGTTCCACAAAACTAGTATTAGAGCTAAGAGTAGATACGTTTGACACTCCATTTAAATGTCCCAATTGTGTTTATTTTACTTACAGAGATAAATTGGAAAAGGCTATTGAGCATACTGCTAAGCTTAAAAAACAATATGAAGATATGGTTAGAAAACTAATCAGGATCAAAGTTTCCAATCAGCTCCTAGATAAGTCTGATAAACAAAATTTTGAAAAGATGAACCTTTACCATCAGTTAAAAGGAGCCCTATAAGAGAATCATCACAAGCTTAATCAACATGACTGTTTGGTGTAATTGTTGTGATTATCTTATTGATAAGGTCAGAGAAATTGATAACCCTATAAAATTTAATGATAGTCACAAAAGATATTATGAAGAATTTATGGAGAAATAAGTATAAATGGCTTTAGAGACTGTTAAGCCTTGCATTGATGGCATTTTCATATCAATTTGATTTAAATTTAAGGCACATTGCTTCCAAATTGAAGCTAAAGTGCCTAATTATGTTTATAAATGTTGTATATTGCAGATGGAAGCTCAATCTTGAAGAAAATCCTAGATTATGCAATAAAAGTTTGAAATCTAGAATAAAACAACAACCTTATCTAGCTGTTCATAATGCTCTCCAAGCTGTTGTTTTACTCTCGAAGACAAAGACTAATACGACGGTTGCATAGCCCATCGTAGTGCTTCTCTTTAAGTACAATTTTGGTAGTTGTCAAGATATTTCTAGTTGCAACTTGTTCTCCACTTGTTGTAACTTGCTCCGACTTGATTCGACTTGTCCTAAACATATAAATAGAGCTCTAGAGATCAATTTGGTAGCAGTTAGGACGTATTTGAGAGGAGAATTTAGAAAAAAAACTAGATTCTCTTCTTTGTTCTTTAATTTTTAGGGTTTTTCCCTTTTTCTTTTTTAGCCTTTGTATGTTGCAATTTCAGGTTGTTTTGAGGATTTAAGGGAGTTGGTAGACGTATAGGGAAGTTGTCTATCAGATTGCATCATCATTTGGTGCTTCTTAGACATTAAATCTCTTATTTTATACTCTCTTTGTTCATATATATGCAAGAACATGGGTTGTTTTATTTTGATCCAAAATTTTTTATTTAGTATGATGTTTTAAGCTAAATCTGAGCCAAAGACAGGTTCTTAAATGTCTTGAGTGAATGTTTATCATAAAATTGGATGATAATCTTTGTTTATGTAAGATTTTGAAGCATATCTTAACTTGATCACTTAGGATATGATCTTAGATAAATAAGTAGAGGATCAATCACTTAATTCATTAGAAAAAATCCATAAATAACATGATTTTAGTCAACACATTACCATTGATTGGTTAAATCATGAGGGTACTAATCTTAAAAATAGAATTTAGGATTAGAAACTTCTTGATCTTCAAGCCTACTTCCTATTGATTTGTGAGTGGAACAAACCATAAACTTAGGAATGTTAGAGAAAAGAAAATGTCTTGACCATAGCTTTGTCTAATGAAGGCTTTAGATTATAAATTCCAATCCATTTCATAACTTACTTAAGTCATTTAGGCCTAGTCTTTAACCATTTAATCTTTTGATAACCTTTAGACAATTTGGAATGCAATTGCAAAGTTAGAAGCTTTTTAGGTGTCTTTAATTAATTTAATCCCTTATTTTTAAAGCCTTGAGTTTCCTTAGATAATTGTAAACCAATTGGCTTAATATTCATTTAATCAATTCTCTATGGGTTCGACATTTCGGAGTCTTAAATGTGTTCTACTTTGTTACTTGTGACCGGTACACTGCCGTGAAGTTGGTTTGGTATTGAATTTGATTTTGTTTTTTAATTGATTGATTGATTTAAGTTAAATTAGGGATATCAAAATGCCAGTAAGTTTTTTGTGCCATTTCTAGGGAGCTAAATATTGTGTGATACTAAGAATACATTAGTGTCAATTACTCAAGGATGTATATATTATTTATATTGTGTGCTTTACTTTTTCTTGCTTGTTTTCTATGTTCTTTTTTTTTATCTTTATGTTTTTGTTTTATGTGTTGTTTGAGTGGTGGAGCATCTTGTAGTGTTTAGCTTTAGACAGTGCAAAGAGGCAATATGATCATTGACAAGATCGCCAATGGTATGAGCTAGAAAAAGCAATTACATATGCAAACCACGTTGCATATCATGAATCCAATGTGTTTGATCATTCATGCTCTTACCCTGATAATGCATGGCATCCTTTTACTCCTTGTTAATAATTTAATTTTCAAATTCATCCTGAACCAAATTATAGGCCACCTTATGAACCTTCTTTTGATCATGAGCCTCGAATTGCAACATTAATTGAAATGCAGGATTTAATGAGGAAACTTAGGAAAATGCATTCACTTGTTCAAGAAAGTGGGGTTAAGGACAAAGTTTTTTTACAAATGCAATTAAAGTCCCAAATGGAACATTTAGAAACATCAATTAGAAAGTATTCTTCATGTCAATTCCATGAGTCCCCTACATTAGAGTCAAGTAGGTTAGCACCTTTGAATATGCATAATGAAAATCAAGAGTCTTCAATTCTTTTGGAGCATAATGATGATGAAAATTTTTATGTATGAATGATGAAAAAGCTCTTGAAACTACCGAAAGTTTAGGTGCATCATTAAATGAGTCTATGGTTAAATTAATTATTGTTAATGAAGAACACGTTTATGAATTAGATCACCACGAATCAATGGCTTTTAATTATTAACAAGATGATATGCATGTCATTTATGACTTGAATGAAGATGAAGCAAAATTTGAAATTGAATAAAAGGAGTTGCATGACTCAATTGTTGATATGGTTGATCAAAATGATGAATTGATGCAACTGAAGTATCAGTTGAATGTATTGATTTCATTGTCCCCTTGTAATCCTAGGTTAAAGGTAGTTATGCTTACATATTTACCATGGTACTTTCATCACGGTAAGGGTTTTACCTTATTTATTTTCAAAGGTAAGATTTGTGATGCTTTTGAACACCTAATTAAAGGTGTAAGAACCTGTGAGAATTTAGCTTCTCCATCTCCTACGCATAAAGTTAATCAATTAGATGGAGTGTTAAACTTTATATTGAAGATTCCCTAACTTTAAGGTCTAGCTAAAAGACCCTAAAGAAGTGCTTTTTGGGAGGCAACCCAACCGTAGTAGTAAAATTAAATGTCCTTTGGTGTGTTTTCGTTTATTTAGTGTGCTTTTTTTTGTTTCCTTTTTATGCTCCTTGTAATGCTTTGATCATATTTACTTTATAGAGCGTGGTTGCTTTCTAGTTGGTTTGTGGTGCTTTGGATATCTTTTGATAGACTTGCAGATGTTATATTCAATCTTTTCTATCTTATGGAGCAAGTTTCAACATGCATCTTCAATGGATTTTCAAGCGTTTTAATCTTCTATCTGGGTGCTTTATGTTCCTTATCCCTCATTTTTGTGCTTATCATGTATTTTATGAATATTAAGGACAATGTTCAATTTAAGTATGGGGGAGGCAATGGTTATTTAACACAAATGTTTTATTTGTCTTAAAGTTCATTATTTTAGCATCTTTTTCAAGATAATCTATGATTTTTTTTTTGATTTTGATGCCTTTCATTGCCATTTTTCCTTTTGACTTCAATCATTTTGGTGTTTTGAGATACTATATTACCAATTAAGCATGTTTATTAACAATGAACTTTGATGATTTCATGTTTTGAATTATGGATATTTGATAAGTATTATGAGTTTACATGTATAAAATGCATATCCTTAAAGCTTTTTTAGACTTCTTTTAACATTTTAATATCTTGTTCAAAATCAAATTCATTGAAAAATGTTTGAAAATTTTTAAAATGAAAAATGAAAAACTGTGCTTAAAATTTTGAAAATGTGAGCAAAAATGTTTATTCACTCCCTAGTTTCGAACTAATTGGTTGAAGTAAAAGAGTGGTGCTAGTAGCTAATTGATATGAGGTGACTTAATTGAGTAATCATGGATGTTTACGATAAAATATTCATATTCGCATAATAATAATAATGATGCTAAAGTGCTTAATTATGTTTATAAATATTTTATATTGTAGATGGAAGTTCAATCTTGAAGAAAATATGAGATTATATAGTAAAAAGTCTAAAATTTGGACCAAAATGGTGACCTCATCCAGCTCACCGTAATGCTCTCCAAGCCACCGTTTTACTCTTGAAGACAGGGACTAATATGACAGTTGCATAGCCTGTCGTAGTGCTCCTCTTTAAGAGTTGTTTTGGTAGCTGTCGGGATATTTCCAGCTGCAACTTACTCTCTACTTATCCTAGACATATAAATAGAGCTCTAGAGATAAATTTGGTAGCAGTTAGGACAGATATAAGAGGAGAATTTAGGTAAAAAACCAGATTCTCTTCTTCTTTCGTTAGTTTTTAAGTTTTTCTTTTCTTTTTATTTTTTAGCCTTTGTATATTGTAATTTTAGGTTGTTTTTAAGATATAAGGGAGTTCATAGACGTGTAGGGAAGTTATCTATTAGTTTGTATCATCATTTGGTGCTTCCTAAACATTAAATCTCTTGTTTTATACTCTCTTTGTTCATATATATGCAAGAACACAAGTTTTTTTGCTTTTGATATGAATTTTCTTGTTTATGTATAATTTTTTGAGCTAAATCTGAGCTAAAGACAGATTTTTGAATGTCTTGAGTGAATGTTTATCACAAAATTGGATGATAATCTTTGTTTATGTATGATTTTAAAGAATATCTTAACTTAATCACTTAGGATATGATATTAGATGAATAAGTAGAGGATTAATCACTTAATTTATTGGAAAAATCCATAAATAACATTATTTTATCAATAGATGACCATTAATTAGTTAAATCATGAGGGTACTAATCTTAATAATAGAATTTAGGATTAGAAACTTCTTGATCTTTAAGCTTATCTCCTATTTATTTGTGAGTGTACCAAACCATAAACTTAGGAATATTTGAGAAAAGGTAGTGACTTGACCATAGGTTTGTCTTGATTTAGTGAAGTCCTTAGATTAGAAATTCCAATCCATTTCATAACTTACTTAAGTCATTTAGGCCTAGTCCTTAACCATTTAATGATTTGGTAATCCTTAGATAATTTGGAATGCAATTGCAAAGTTAGAAGCCTTTTAGGCATCTTTAGTTAATTTGATCCAATAGTTTTAAAGCCTTGAGTTTCCTTAGATAATTGTAATCCAATTGTCTGAGTGATCATACAATCAATTCTTTGTAGTTTTGACATTCTAAAGTCTTAAATGTGCTCCACTTTATTACTTCTAACCGATATAATGTCATGAAATTAGTTTGGTATTGAATTTGATTTGCATGTTAATTGATTGATTTGTTTGAGTTAAATTAGTGATATTAAATCAACGCAACAGAGATAACTATTTTCTAATTTAAGCTAGAAATTGAAGTACGTATCAAATTGTTCTTGTTAAAGATTTTATTTTGATGCGATGGTATGAAACTTTCTTTATTTATTACAAATTACATATTATGATTGTTTATTATGAGTAATTGTGCCTATTGTGATCACTTGTTAGCTTAAATATCTCAATTAGATAACCTAGTAACAAAAGCGAAGATAGAAAAAGAATATTATAACCAAAGATTTAATTATTTATGTTTTATTGGTTATTATAGAAATGTTAGAAAACCTATTCATAGTGCTATGGTAAAGTCCCATAATAGATATCAAAGCTTAAAAAGGAATAGATAGAAGCTCATATTGCTTTAACAAAAAATTAAGGTGATTATCATTTAAATGGAGAAGGAAATAACTCCAAAGATAGAGACATGTAAAAAGAGCAATCTTGAATGAAATAAAATAGATAATAATTTATCTAAAAATTAAAAAATGATAGAGTATTTTAGTTATAAAATTTTATCTCTATTAGACAAAATTGAAAGTCAATTATTTGATATGCAAGGAAACTTAGAAAAATAAGTAAAACTGATATAACTATAGTAAGTTTTATATCACAAAAAATTCTTGTGGAAAAGTAGATATTTAAAGAAATCGTAATAATGAAAATCACTTTAAATTATAGATAAATGGAAAACTTTATTTAAACTTTAGATTCTAATATTGAAAATTCAGAGAAAATAAAAAAACTAAATCTATACAATTTAGTACATATAAAACTTGATTTAGTAAAACGAGAAATTCCATGGAATCCAAATATAATCGATATTCCTAATATAAGTAGAGATCCACCTTTTAGATATTCCTCTTCTCAATTCAATAGAAATACTCTTAGTTATACAAGAATACATATGGTAAAGTGAGATAAAGACGGATTTACACCAATAGATAAAATGAGGGTAGAGTCTATAAATCCGTGTGGAATCTATTTAGCTATTGATTGTGTACTAAATATTGATGAAGTAATGGATAAATGGGAAACTACATTATGATTAGAAATTACTATTAATAAAATGGATTAAGATACAACAATTTCATTCTAAAAAAAACATTAATTAATAGCACTCTTCAATTTTTGGAGAAAATTAGATGCTCATTCAAGAAATTCAATTTTTAATAGTGATAATAATATCCTTGAAATGATGACTAAATCCGAAGAAGCTTTTAAGTTAGAATTTGTAGGAGAAGGAATTTTTTTGAAAGATTCTACAATAATAGGAAAATATGCTATAGCTTTACAAAGATTAGAATTATGTGATATGTGTGAATCAATAGATATGTATGTATTTTTCAAGAATATTATTATCACATTTATAATCAAGTTAATAATACCTAAACTTATTTAACAATGTTTTTTTTACAAAGATTCTAGATCTTTGGTATAGTAAATTAGAAGCTACTTGTTGTGTGTTGGTTTAACACATATTTTATCCTTAATTAATTATCAATTAATTCAAACAAAATATTTCATAAAATAATTCAAAACTAACGACTATGGTAAATATACCGATCAATAAGTAATAAAGTAGAATATTTTAATGACTTCGAAATTTCAAACCCACATGAAATTAGGATAACTACTAAGGTAATAAGATTACAATTATCTAGGGACCTCAAAATTGCTAAATTAAAAGGGTTAGACCCAATAAATTGGCTTAAAAACTACTAAGTTAACCTAAAAGGTTCCAAACATTGTTATGAATTCCAAATTGCCTGAAGATTGCCAATTTGAATAAATAGTTAAGGATTAGGCTTTAAATTAATTAATTGAGTTATGGAATGGATTGGAATGTCTAATCTAGGGTTTTAAAGAATTTAAGACAACGTTATGGTTAAGTCAATGCTTTATCTCTAATTATCCTAAATTGAAATTTGGTCATTCATCAATTAATAGGGATTAAGCTTTAAGTTCAAGAAGTTTTAATCCGAAATTCATATTCCAGATTATTACCCACATGATTAATCAAAGTTATGATATTCATTAATTAAATCATGTTGTTTACTGATTTTTCCAATGATTAAAGTAGATTTCTCGGTTCTCTAATTATCTTTTAGCTTATCTTATCTTAAGTGATCAAGTTAAGAAAATGTTTAAGAAGTCAAATAAACAAAAATTATCATCTAACCAAGTGATAAAAACTCAATTAATCCAGTTAATACCCTGACCTTAGCATAAAATTAGATTAAAACATCATATATATGCAAGAAAATTCAGATTCAACATAAAAGCACATGCTTTTGAACATATATAAACAAAGGAATAAGAAACAATTGTTTAAGTGTTTAGAAAGCACCAAATAAAGATCCAAAAGGTTAGAAAACTTCCAATCATAAGAATGAACTCCTTGGAATCCTTAAACAAATACAAGGTCTAAAAAAGAAGAATAGAAGAAAAACTAACTAAATAAAGAAAAAAAAACCCTAAGGTCAATATGATATTTGGCAGCCTAAATTTGAATTTAGTTGTGTGGATTTCAGTTCTTTGTCTCTTCTTATATTTTAGGAGAAAGTTGGCACAAGTTAGAGTAAGTGGGAACAAGTTGGAGCAACTTGTAGTCAATAGAGATGGAGATCCAGATAGAAATATCTCGACTGTTATTTAAACGGTGCTTAAATAGGAATTAAATGATGCCATTTAACTACCATTGTTTGACTCCAAATGCTAACTTAAACGCGGGTCTTGAAGGGTTAAACGTGGGGTGCCTAAAGATGCACATTTTACTCCATTTTAGCCCCATTTTTTAATCCTTTTGCTTGATTTTCAATTTAATTTGCTGTTAATCTATAAATTAAACATTTCAAGACATAAATCAAACATTTTAACATTGAAATAGGGGTGAATTTACATTAAAATATCAAGGAAAATCATATGAAATAAACCCATATCACTACTAATGTCAATGTTATTTTTGTAAAGAAAAAGGACATTTTGCAATTGAGTGCCCAAAAAGATTTAATAAAACGAAAATTGAAATAGATAATGATATATATGAAATAATTTTAAACAAGGAGTTTATTTCGATAAATAGAATGTTCATGTGAAAGTATTTTATAATCAACGAAACAGAATACGAAGACAATTTGACATATGAAAATGAGTGAAATAAGAGAAACCTATAACCAGATTATAAATCCAATTATTGATACATTTGAATAAGAAGGTGAATATAGACAAGATATTTTAATTGATAGAAAAATTCTTAAAAAGATTCAATCTTCCATTTATTTTATCAATTCTTATAGTGGATTTAATGTGATTTTATTTGAAAAGATAGGTACAAAACCTAGAAAGCATCATGTTTTTTTTATTGTATTAATCTTCATGAAAGAGCATTATATATTAGTTTAGGTTTAAACAAAATGAGTATACCCTTATTATCTAATCATGATATTCTTCAAAAGCTTGAAAAAATCCCTAGAAATATTCTTGTTAAGATAAGATGGGTTCATATTGGATTTATTTAACTTATAGTTTGTTCCGCCTTTACAGTAGGTATAGATAGTCCTATTGATTTAGCAATTGTTGACAATTGATTAAAAATAGAGAAGAAGCCTATTTAGGAATTTTAAGAGGAAATCTTAGATATTAAAAACTCATGTTTAATATTTATTTAAAATTAGTTTATAATTTACAAGATAGAGATTTCGATAAAACTCTTATATTGATACAAGATTTTAAAAGAAGAAATTTAAGGACAAAAGGTAAATGATGTTATTTGATAACATATTAACTCTCTTATGCATTATCAAATATGTATTATAATGAGTGTTATAGTGATAAAGATACTATTGGTTTCCCTAAATATTTTTTAGAAGTTGAAAGGATTTACCCTCCATCTTTAGCCCAGATAAAAGAAATGATAGATAATTTTTCTTCAAAACTACAACCAAAACCAAGATTAGATTCTTGATAGGGGTCAAATTGATATAATTTTTATGGTTAATTTTTTGAATTATGACCCCTAATTCAGTGTTTAATTGTTTAATTGATG
>JAOXYD010037003.1:0-13881 GCA_028565735.1 Pinacopodium congolense | reverse complement strand
AAGTAAGTTATGAAATGGATTGGAATTTCTAATCTAGGGCCTTCACTAAATCAAGACAAAGCTATGGTTAAGTCATTGCCTTTTTTTTTAACATTCTTAGTTCATGGTTTGATGCACTCACAAGTTTAAGAAGTAGGCTTAAAGCTTAGGAAGTTCTAATCCTAAAACCACATTCAAGATTAGTGTCCTCATGATAATTAAGGTAGATTTCTTGGATCCTTGAATTAAACCATGTTGTTTACTGAATTTTCCAATGATTAAAGTAGAGATTGTTGGACCTTTAACTATCTTACATCATATTCTAAGTGGCCAACTCAAAATAAACATTATGATATCAAATAAAAAAAGATTATCATCTAATCATGTGTTATAAACTCACTTAAGAAATTCAAGAACCTTTCCTTAGCTAGAATTAAACTTAAAACATCATAAATAAATAAGAAAATTCAGATTGAATCAAAACATCCCATGTTCTTGACATATATATGTACAAATGAGAGCATAAACAAGAGATTTGATGTTTAAAAAGCACCAAATGATGGAAAAGATTGATAAACATCCTCCCAACAAGTCTATGAACTCACTTAAATCCTTAAAACCACCTAAAATTACAATATACAAGGCTGGAAAAGAAAAGGAAAAGAAAACCTAAAACTAAGGAAAGAAGAAGAGAATTTGATGTTTAATCCGAATTCTCCTATTAAATCCATCATAACTTCTACAAAAATGATCTCTAGAGTTTTTTATATATGTCTGGAGCAACTAGGAACAAGTTGGCAAGTTTCAGTAAGTGGATGAGAAATTTATAGCTGAAAATATCTTGATAGTTACTAAAACGACACTTAAAGAATAGTACAATGGTGAGCTATACAGACGTCGTTTTACTCTCTGTCTTCGAGAGTAAAACAATGGTCTGAAGAGTACCAAATTTTATAATTTTGTTGCATAATCTCAGATTTTATTAGAGAATTGGCTTCCATATGCATTGTATAACATTTATAGACATAATTAAACTAGATGGTTGTTCTTAAAAAATGTTAAAAATTTGAAGTTTTAACGAAAAAAATGAGAAACCTATGGATCTTTTCTTTTGAAATCAAATCATTTCATGAGTGATTTCCTACCTTTAAGTTAGTAATTGAACATAGATCATTCTTACATTTTTCTTAGAAGTAAAAATAGGAATGTATCATAATTAATACGCATTTTCAATCTAAAGACATTCATGATGTAAATGGAATAAGTGAATATTTTCAATCTTCTTAAATGAATATCATTCCTAGTTAATCATATTCTCTAAGATCTCTTGCCATTATTACATTAAACTTTCATTCATTTTTGTATTATATCTGAATTAGGTGTTATATGTGCCTTACATTTAAAATTTTTGCTTAAGGACAAGTAAAGGGAAGTTGATAGTTGTGTTTTATGATGTGTTTTCATAAGTTTTTAAGGTGTGATTTTGCATGTTTAGGTTAGAATTGATGTGTTTAGTTTTTTGTGATTTTAATGTTATGATTTATGTTTATGTTTTTTTAGTGTTTATTGATGATCTTAGGCATGAATTAGATCTTATTAATATGTATGCTTAAGAAGTTTTCAATTGGAATGGAAGTAGGGATCAAATGAAGAGAAGGATAAAAGAAGAATCAAGAATACCAAGGCCACAATCGTGGCCTTGTAGACTTGAGACTTACTCATGAGAAGGGAACATGTAGCATTTTTAGATTTTTAGGGTGTAAATATCGCATAAAAACCTAGGGAACTTCAATATAATCATTAGGAGCTTTCTCTAAGAGACTAAAATAGAGATTTGGAGGCTTCCTAAAGGAGGGATCAAGAGCATCATCCACCTCCAAGCAAGAACAACCCAACCTATAAAATATCCACCCTAAGGAAGTAAAGAGAAGAGTGGCAAATTCATTAGTTTTTAATTTTCTTCTCTTTTTCTATCTTTTTATATGGATACTATGCTTGTTAAAGGATTGTTTAATAACATGAGTGGCTAAACATCATTGTAGGAATTACTTTTTAAACTATTTTGTATGAATTTATCTTGTTGATTTAATGATTCCATGTTTATGATATTTGGTATGCTTAAACCTAGCAATAGATTGAGAGATTGAGCTTGGTTAATTTATGTTAGGTTTGTAAGAGTGTTGGCATCCAATGGAACTACAAATGTTAGGTTGATTAATTGATTAAAGAGAGATCTTGACTAATTAATTGATTTCCTATAAGATTGCTTTATAAGTAGTTGAATGATTAGGATAGATTTGTAGAAAGAGAAATTACAAGACTAATCTTTTATAATTTGGCTAGGGAAATCTAATTACACCTCAAGTGAGGTTGATGATTATTGGGCTAGTGATAATTAAATCAATAATATAAGATGGAAACAAAATAGGGATAGAAGTGGTTCCTAATCTTTAATCTTGAATTCCAAAGTTTTTATGAATTGCTCTTTTAATTGTTCATTGATAACTTGTTTTGTTTTAGTTTATTTTTCAATATTTTCTATTTTAAATTATGCCTTAGACAAAGTTTAACTTGAATCGAGTGGTGACTAAACCTAATCTTGTGGGATGATATTCATTTACATTATAAGTTACAACCTTTTCACTTCTGATATTAGCATAAAACAAGTTAGTGCTTGCATTAGTGAAATCCAATAAATTTTATCCTAACTAAACTCTAAACAATTTGTTAGAGGGCTTCTAAGTATAAGGTATGAAAAGGATCAAGTTTGTTGGGCATGTCAAATAGGAAAGTAAGTAAGAAGCTCATTTCCAAGCAAGAAATTGGTAACCTCTTCTAAACCCCTTAAATTTCTTCATATGGATTTATTTAATCCTACTAGAGTAGATAGTTTAGGTGGTAAGTTATATGCAATTGTCATTGTTGATGACTTTAGTAGATTTACATAGGTTATTTTTTAGTTCAAAATATGAATGATTTAAATCTTTTATAAGTTTTGGTAAGAAAATCCAAAATGACAAAGGTGTGTCTATTGCATTTATTATGAGTGATCATGGTAGATAATTTTAAAATGACTTGATTAAATATTTTTGCGATGATTATGACATTTCAAACAATTTTTCAGCACCTCGAAAACCTCAACAAAATGGTGTAGTAGAAAGAAAGAATAATACTTTTACGAGAAATGGCTAAAACCATGATTAGTGAATATGAATTACCCAGTATTATTATGCTAAAAATATTGCATGTCTATGTTGTATCATTTATAAGGTTAAAAAAAGACATAAAATGGATAAAATGCCTTATGAAATTAAGGTTGTAAGAAACCCAAAATTAGTCATTTAGAGTGTTTGATAGCAAATGTTATATTTTAAACACTAAGGATAGTTTAAGTAAGTTTAATTGCAAAACTGATGAAGGAATATTATTAAGCTTATTCTTTAACTAGTAAGGCATATAAAGTGTTTAGTAAAAGAACTAGTGAAGTAGAAGAATCTATGCATGTTGTTTATTCGGAGACTAACCCCTTTGAAAGAAGAGTTTTTTAGGATGATAATACATATTTGTTTAAGGACTTAGAGAAGCTATCACTTCAAGAAAAAGATGAAGGATAAACCTTATCAGATCTAATTGTTGAACTAAAGAAAAAAAGGAAGGATGAAGAACTAACCAGAGATTGGAGATACAACAAGGATCATCCTCACAATTGAATAATAAGTAATATTAAACAAGGGGTTAATACTCGGTCTCTTTTAAATTTATCTCATCTTACTTTTATTTCTTCTGTTGGACCTAGGAGAGTTGAAGAAGCCATAAACAATGAGAATTGAGTTTTGGCTATAAATGAAAAATTAAATCAATTTGAAAAAAGAAAAGAAAGTTTAGAGTTTAGTACCTGGGCCTAAGGATTATCCGATAATAGGTAAAAAATCTATGTTTAAGAACAAATTAAATGATCAAGGGAACATAATCAAAAATAAAGCAAGATTAGTTGCTAAGCCATTATAATTTTACTTGCATTTTCATCTTACATGAGTTTTTAATTATTTAAAATGGATGGTAAAAGTGTATTTTTGAATGGTTTCATAAAATAAGAAGTTTATGTTGAACAACCTCCTAGTTTTGAAAAACATGATGCAACCGAGCACGCTTTTAAATTATCCTAACTTTTATATTACTTAAAAAAAATACCTAGAGCATGGTATGATAGATTAAGTGCATTTCTACTTACAAAAAGTTTTATAAAAGGAAAATTTGATACTAATTTGATTATTAAGAAGAAAAGGAATATTTTTAATTGTTTAAATTTCTATGGATGACATTATTTTTTATACTACTAATGAGTTGTTATGCTAAGAGTTTGCAAAGTGTATAAGTATGAAACTCGAAATAAGAATGATGGGATTATAGAAATTTTTTAGACTCCAAATCAAGTAAATGAAGGAATCCACTAAGCCAAGTATAAAAGGGAGTTATTCAGAAGATTTAGCATGGATCAAACTAAAACGTTGGGTACCCCAATGAGCACATCCACAAAGTTGAACAAAGATGAAGATGATCAAAAAGTGGATGTGAAGCAATATTGAGGTGTGATTAATAGTTAAATTTACTTAAATGAAAGTAGGCCTAATATTATGTTTAATGTATGTTTATGTGCTAGGTTTCAAGTATCCCCTAGGGAATTATATTTATTAGCTATTAAACGCATTCATAGGTATTTATGTGGTACCTTGCATTTAGACTTTGGTATCCTAGAAATACATGCTTAGAATTAATTGGTTATTTTTATGTTGACTATATAGGAAGTTTACTAGATATAAAAATTACATCTAGTGCTTATCATTTCTAAGGTAATACATTAGTCTTATAGTTTAGTAGAAAAGAAAATTCTGCTGCATTGCCTATTGTAAAAATCAAGTATCAAACTCTCGATAGTTGTTGCACTCATGTTTGTAGCTTAGGCAATAACTTAGGGATTATGGTTTATACCTTAATAAAATTCCTATTAGTTTAATAACATAAGTGTTATTTATTTGACAAAGAACCCTATTCAATATTCTAGGATAAAGCATATGGAAATTAGGTATCATTTTATTAAAGATTGTGTTCAAAATGGGGATATTAAGCTTAATTTTATTGATACGTTACATTAATTAGCAAACATTGTTTTTTACCAAACTTATGTGTGAAGATATATTTTGTATAATTAGGAGAGAGTTAGACATGATCAATGGACATTCATTATGATATTGTTTCATTTCTTAATTGTTTAAGTTTCTTAAGTTATTTATATAATGTTTATGTTTATTTTAAAATTTTGTATATTTTTTATGTGTTTACATATTTTTTTATGATTTTAAAAAAAGGGAGAGGTGTGTGATATTATGTTTCATTTAGGGGGAGCAGAAATTTATTTTTTTATTTTATTATTCAACTTTTTATTTTTAAAATTTAAAATTTGACATATTGCATGAACTTAGGGGGAGTTATACCTTTTACCAATTTAGGGGGAGTTGGGGTTAAAAGTGGTAATTAAGTTGAATTTTGATTTTGATATATTTAAGAGGAGCTTATAAAAAATGAATTCTTAAGTATGAGTTTTATTTTATCTTGAATTTAATATGAGTATGATGATCATGTGTTATTTAATTTATGGTTATTGATGTTTTATTTCCATAATATCATATAGTTTTGTCTATCATAAAAAGGAAGTAGATTGTTGAATTAAGGGAGGTTCCACCTTGTTTTACGGATGACAAAGAAATTTTATTTCTAATGATTGTTATGTTTAAAGTGTGTTAAAAGATAGGTATATAAACAAAGCACAAGTGAGTTTGTCTAAAGATTTTTAAAGCTTAGTCGGAGTTTATAATCACACATGAAGACTCGAGGTTTTGAAGACCAAATTATTGTCGATATAGGTTTATTTATATAATTTTTATTGTAATTTTTTCTTAGATCTTTTGGGTTATTTAAGATGCTAATTCATGCATATCTGCATACATTACTTAAAATATGCATATAGATTGCATAATCAAGAGGTATTATATGTATTTGATATGTTTGTATGTGAAAATACTCTTGATTTATGAATATGTTGAACATGAATGCATGAGTATGCGTGTTTTTGGTTAAGTTTCTGATAACATGAAATTAAAAGAGATAGAATTGAAGAAAGTTGTTAAATTGAATGAATATGATTTATGTAAGATGTATAATTATGTGAATTTATGTGTTTAAAATGAATTAAAAAGTGTATAAATGAGTTAGAAATTAATTTGGATTATATTAAATGTACTTTGGTCAAGTTTTACATGTTTCTAGGAGATCAATAAAGGTTCTAGAGAAGTAAAATGGCACCATTGATAACCTGCATTGATGATTCTAGCTTTAAAGTTAAGTAGTGGCTCACAGTAAGTTAAATGGCACCATTGAACATCAATGTTGATGTTGACCACCGTTTAAGTCCCTGGAAGACACTCTAATGGTTAGTTTTAATGAGAAATCTGAAAATTTTTATTATAGCATTATAATAACATTGGGCAATCGTTATGGGATGATCCTTAGATATAAATAGGTGTTTACAGTAAGTGTTTTTCATCCGAAAATCCTTCTAAGCATTTTTACAAGTGTCCTTGAGCATTCAAAGTGAAATTTTGTGTTTTTTGGTAGCGTGTTCTTGTGTGAGGCATTTTAAGAGTTCATTTTTGTATACATTCATAGAAAGCCTCTTTTATACTCTAAAGTGAGCTTAAGTGAAACATTTTTCTAGTATTTTTGCGAGAATGTAAGGTTATTCTTTAGTTTAAGAAAAAGAAAAGAGGAAAGGTTATCCTTGAGCCACAAAAGGAACTTGTATTATCTAACTTTTTTGTTTGCTAGTATTAAAATCTCAACAAGGTTCGTTAAAGACTAGACGGAGGGGCAAGTGGACTACTTCAAACTAGGATACATCATATTATGTCTCTTCTCCCTTACTTTTTTTTTCTTTTATTCAAAATTTTTATTTATTGTTATTTAATTTGGTTAATTAAAAGTGTTGTTTAACTTATACTATTTATAAATTCAGTAAACTTAGGCAGAGTGACTTAGAAGAAACGTTTTAAACACCTAATTCACCCCTTCTCCCTCTTAGGTGGCATATAGGGCTAATAAGATCTACTTGATAGACCCTTTAGGAAGAAGTGTTACATCCCTTTGACATCATAACTTAAGACATATAAGATTTGTGACAAAGTCGACATGAAGGTTAAAGGGGCATGCCGACCATGGCTACATTGGTTAAGTTTAGAATGTCACCAAGTGAGTTTTCAGAGTCAAGATCAATAAACAAGCTGGTAAGAAGACTATTAAGAATAGGATCCATGTGTGAGTTAAGTATCTAAAATGATTAAGGTGCATTGAGGAACTTCAGGTAAGGAAAAAGAAGAATGATGAATTAAAAAAAGCGACAAAGGCAAAAGGTGAGATTACTAGCACAAAAGGGTAACCATTTTTTAGTTCTATTTACTAGGACTTATTTTCTAATTCTCTATAATATTATTTATAAAGAAATGATTAATTTCTACACTATCATTTCGTGAAAAATAAAACTTCAAATTTTAGACTTACTTACTTTTTCAGGGCATTTTATCAAACAAATTATGCATTTTCGTTTGCATTGATAATACATGATATTCAAGATAAGGTAAGGTTTTTTTAGACCATAATAAACAAAAATACTTCTTAATGGAAAATTTTTGGATTGTTCAATTTTAGATGACATGGATGAGTTATAAATTAGTTGTTTACAATCTATTCCATAGCTACTTTGGCTTCAATGGCGTTAGTGATAGGATTGAATCATCTTATGTTTTCTTATGCATTTCCATGTGATTTCAATCCTATTTGCAAGATAAAATTCTCAATCTATGTTCTTATTGATTTTGGATGCAGATTTAATGGTTGAACATAAACATAAAACTAAAAGGAGAGGATGACACGGGACAAAACTTAAAAACTTAAACAAGCTTTAAGGAGAGAGAAAAACAAAGGAGGAGCTCTTCTATAATGAGAGAGGGACAAGTGTCCCACTAATTGAAGACAAAAATCAGAGCTTAACAAAGCTTAGACAAGTGGTGACTTAAGAAGAGACAGCTTGTAATTAAGGAGTGAAAAACCTTTATTGATGAAAGCTTTCCGAATGAGCTATTAATGGAGAATAAGACAAAGGCACTAAAAGATGAAAAGCAAAGGCTTGGAGAGGAGCAAAATGTCAACGTTTAAGATGGGCTTGAGAGCTTTCTTTGCATGAAGTGGGGGCACGTGGCCCTAAGAAACTAAGAAACAAAACAAAAGCTCTCCAAGGGAGCAAAACGACAACCTATCACTTTAAAGTTTTCTACGAGCTCCAAAATGGTAGGAGCTTTATAAAATGAGAAGAGGATAAAATAATTAAAGTTTCAAAATCATACACAGGAGATGGCAATGTTTGGAAAGCTTTGTTTACATAAAGTGGGGCATGTAACTATGGGACTTTTCCGTATATATATATATATATATATTTAGCAGTTTCATATTTTAGGGGAGCAGCTTTATTTTTTTCCTTTGTGTGTTAACTTGGCCGTAGCTTTTTTTCTTTGACTTTTCTTCTTCTTAGTTTTAAGTTATTTTCTTCTTGTTTTCTTTATTTATTGTGATAGGCTTTAAATACTTGTTGCTTTTAGTGATTATTTACTCTTTTCATATTTTTATTGCTTTAATTTTTATTTAGTTTTATTTTTGTTTAAATATTGTGTTAAACCTTTGATATTTAGTTAATATATGGTGTTTATTTTATTTTTTTAGCTTTGAGTTTGCAAATTTCTTATGTTTTCTTTATTTTTTTCAACCCTTTATTTGTTATTTCTAACATGTTTATTATTATTTTAATTAATTTTGTGATGTTAGGTTATGTTGTGTTTAGGTTGGAAGATATTGATGGAATTTTGGCTTAATAATTGTGAGAATTGATTAGGAATTAATTAGACATTGTGATATAGGTTAAGTTTGAATTGTAATTCTAGTTAAATGACATGAATTAGGAATTAATTCTTAGGATTGGCCAAAAAAGACTAACCCAATGAAATGTTGTTTGGTCTTCATTGGGAACTTGAGTAAGGAGTGGCTTTTTGGGGGGAGGGTTATCAATTTTTAAAGTGGGAGTCCCTTTCTTTATTTGGTATAACTACTTGAGCAAGAAGATGGGAAATTCTCACATCCAATTTGGAATGGAGGAAATCCTAGACTATAAGAGTCTATCCTAATTTTCCTTTTCCTAGGCCTATAGTGAAAAAACAAACTTTCTTAAGATTATGAGGTTCATTTAAATATGAAATTCAATCTTTGAAATACAGTATTCCACTTTTTTTTTTACTACCTAAGGCTTCAATACATTTAGAAATTGTCAAATTTCTATTGCAGCCAATGATATCCAAGAATAATTAGCCGATCTGGATTTGTGAATTATTATAGATTATTCAGAGGTAGAATGGAAAGAATTAGTAGTCGAAAGGCCTACGAGGAAGGAATAAACTTGTGATACATAAAAGTCCTAGTTGTTTCTTAAGTAATAGGCTAAATAAATTTGTCAGTAAACTTAAACAATTTAGCCTAGGATTTCAATTCTTTAAGTTACACAATCTGAACTTATGAGATTGTGGCTTGGGCTAGATATTGCCTAATACTTAAAGCTGTTGCACTATTAAATGTAGAAAGTTTAGTCTACGTTATCTCGTAGTTAGGGATGTTTTTAGAGCTTGTTGAATTTATCTAAAATAGGCAGAACAGATGATTCAATAACTTTTTTGGATCTATAGGCTAGAATCTTAGACAAATCACAATTTATTTATTTCAATGATCAATTATAATTCTAAAATCTAGGATATGTCTTCTACATGGCTTTATTTTATTGCTATCTGTTTATTTATTTTACATGTTTTTGTTTATTTATTTTATGTTTATTAATTTTATTTGTATTTAGTTTTAATGTCACTTAATTCCAGGGGTTTTTCTTTTTTTGTTTTTTTCTTTTGTGCAACCTTAGAAATAGCTTCTAAACACAACCAGTTCTCTATAAGTTCAATCTTGACTTACCCTAACTACATAGTTAGGTTAGGTTATGTATTTTATTATTTGGTGAGTCGACTACATCTTCTACTAGTTAGGCACATCTCTTTCCTATCCTTTGGATATAAAATATAGACAATATTGATTTTGTCTAAGTCTTTGAGTGGGTTCAAGAGTTAGTAAAAGGAAAAGTACATTTCAAGTTTTGAATGATTTTTCCATAAAAGGATATTAGATTCTAACTAATGACAGTGGTTTACATGAAGAATTTTAATGATTTTGTTAATAACAAAGTGAGACTATCTTTTTATATCCATAACTATTTGAAATTATGGGTTTTAGTCTAAAGGATTCTTATTTCCTATAAAAGAATCATGTTAAACTTTGAAGAGCTAGAATTGCTTTCCTTTACCCATATGAATATGTTTGTCTTTCTGTTTCTTTTAACTCATTGAAATTTATGTTTCTTTATTTTTATAGATAATGATAATAAGACAATGGAAGTGTCTTCTTATGAATATCCTAGCCCTGTGAAAGCTTGATATTATGCTTATCGTAAAGTAGACATGAATAGACTTTATTTTAGTTCGTTTAGACTATGAAAATCAATCTAACAGTAGTTTTAACTATCCCTTTTATTTGTGTTGTGCACTTCTTTAGTAAATAGAGGAAGTATGGAAAAGGTTTCCTCTAAAAGGAACCAAGTGTACTCTACCTCACCAATCCACACTAAAGAATGGCAAATAAGATGGACTATCATAAACTAGATAGTTGTTTTCTCTGTAATATTCTACTACGCAAGACTATAAAAACAAGTGAATAGAAAATTCAATGTTATAGGTTTCCCAAAAATTTTATATATAACATACATTAATATATTTTGGTTATTATATTGTTGATATGATCATAACAGTTACTTTTAATATTATGTACTATCATATTTATGAATATTAATATTTGTATTATTTTTTACGATTCAATGAAAGGGGTTTATTTTTGTATTAACATATCATTACTAATGAAAGAATAAATTATTACTTTTGTTAATAGATATCATTTCCTAAAAAATATCAATTCATTGCTTTATGAAGGCTTACACTATTGCAATATCTATTTAACATTATTGCTTAAATTATTATGTTGCCTTAGTAAAAACTTGAAGCAACATTATTTATTTTGTTGCCTAAGCAAGAAATTTGATTGTATTACATCTATAATAGTGCCACTTTATTTAATGACATGAATTTTTTTGCCTTAAAAAAGGTGCAACAATAATTATACTTTTAGCTATGGTCTTACCTATTGTCTAAAACTTTTTTTGCTATAGTGTTTTCTAGGGACTAAATATAGGTGAAAGTGTACATCTTCAACATAGATAAATCTATTATTATTTTCTCCTTCCATCTCCTTCATTTATTTATAAGTTGTTTCAATTTTTTATACTGTTTGAAACTTTATTTATTTGGCTTCCTCTTATGAATTAGGAATTAAGTTTAAGATCTTACGTATTAAAATATTGATTAAACAAAGTATAAAGAAATTTTTGAGTCCCTAATTTGCCTCCCTCTTAAGTGCCATAGGAACAAGCAAGTTTAAATAATAATTTCACAATTTAGATTAGTATTCACTAAAATCCTCATTGGAACGATACTTGAATAATTGAGATACTACATAATGATAGATGAACCTGTCTAAAATTTATGAGGTGTAAAAGTAGGATAAATGACGAACTCATCGTAAGATATTAAATAATAAAATTCCTAACAACCAAACTATGCAATAGGGTAAGCTAGGGTTAAACAACAGAGAGCTAAGATGCAAATATTATCTCTAATGTTGCAAATAAAAGAAAAGAAAATACCTTGGAATGATGGAAGCTAAACAAACTAAGATGTAATAATGTCAAACAGCAAAAAAAACACAAAGCAAATATAAAGAAGATGAATAATAATAGCAATAGATGGATTGGAGATATCTTCGTGAATCCATGATATTTATTGATTCTTGAATCTAAATAAAAGGTACTCTCATCCAGATGTCAGCCTATGGGCTTGTTGAGAAAAATTAAAATATCGCAAAACAAACAACTGCAAGTTTTACGCTCAAAACCGCAAGTATACGGGTCGTACTTGTAGTAAAGAACGGTATCGATCCCACGAAGATTGATATCTAGACACCCTATTAATTCAGTTTACACTTTGTTTAAGAAATTAAATTTAAGCAAATAAAATCAATAAATAAAAACAAAAAGCAAATAAATGAGACAGAGGCAGACAAATTTGGAAATAGAAGCGAGCAACACTATCAATCAGAAAACACAGCAAACAGAAAATTCAGAGAAAACACAAGATTTAAGCATAGGATTTGTCATTATCCTTATTTGTTTTCCTTTGGTTAATTAATTTAATTTATATTTGGCCAAGATTTTCTAATATTTTAGGTACCCTCTCTCAAGGTGCAACTAAATATCACTAGTGAAATAAATATATGATTAACTTTGGGATCTCTCGACATGCAAAGCCTTTCCTAAACCTTTAACTAGATTTGAAGCTATCCTATAGACAGTGTATTAATTTATCGAAATCTCTTCCTAATAAATTAATAACTTGTTGCCTGTAGGTTTATTAAATGCCAACTCTTGTTGTACACCTAACACAAATTACCCAACTCACTCTCTCGATTTGTTGTCGGGCTTAAGCATAATAAACAACACAAATATTTATAAAAAAAATTAACTTAATCACCAAAGGGTCACAAATAATTCAAATAACAAATCCTAAATATATTTTAGCCACACATACTAATAAAAATAGATTCAATCAAGTTCATATTTATAAAAATAAATAAAACAAAAGACAAAATAAAAATAAATCTGAAACTGAAATAAAAATAAATAAATTTGAAACTATATAAAAAAAACTTGAACTCTTGAAAGGTGTGTTTGGCTTGAACAGTGGCTTGGAACTCTCTCCCAAGACCCGTCTGCTACTCCCTCTTGTCTTGTGCTCCTGCCCGTCCTGGGTTTATGTTCTTTAAATTTTTCTGTGTCCGCGCCGTCTGTTGTCTTCCAGGTTTGCTCTCTTCTCTTTTTTGTCCGAATGGCTACTCCCCGATTAAAATTGCTTCTGTCTAGGTCTTCCCCTAAATTCCTGGACTGGTCTGCTGATTTGGGAGACTTGGAGCAGGCCGCATCTGCTGGCTGGAGGAAGAGTCTGCTGCTGGATGGGCCACGCTGGGGCGCGGTCCAGGAGGAAAGGAGAACTGCGCTGCTTACGCGCATTTGGCCTGGACAAGCTGGTGGGCTGGGGAGGAGAGGGCGCGCGGCCCAGGCGCACGCGGGCTCGGGCAGATCCGGGTGGAGCGGGTCTGTGGGTAGGTCGGGCGGATCACTGCCTCGGCTGGGCGAGTAGGCCGCAGGACTGGGCTTCTGGCGTTGGCGGGACGGGCTCGGCGCTACGCGGGCTGGTGGACTTAGGCGCAGGACTTGCTTCTGGGGCTGGGGCAGGCGGGCTTGGCAGCTAAACTGGGTCCAAGCTAGGGCTGGACTACTGTCTGATTTTTCTGTTCTTTTTTTTCTTTAACTTTAATTTTTAAATTTAATTTACGTACACAAAAAAAATAAAAGCACAAATAAAATTTAATTCTAACCTAATATTAATAATTAAATAATAATAAATAAAAACATAAAATACAAATAAAAACACTTAAATAAATAAAACATACTCTAAATTAACACTAAACATAAATAAAACAATAATTAAAATTATACTAATTAAAAACACACAAAATAAATATTAAAACACAATAAAAACAACC
>JAOXYD010036992.1:0-13882 GCA_028565735.1 Pinacopodium congolense | reverse complement strand
TTTATTTTATTTAACACTAATCATCTTAACTAACTTATGCATTCTTAACCATTTAAAACAATCATTAAGAAGATCAAATTAAGCATATAGACCTATTGATTATGCACCTAGATGCATATTCTAAAATATGTATGAATGAGCCTGGAAAAAGCCTCTTAAAACACCAAAATAAAATCAAACAAAGTTTATTTTAAGCAAACATAAGTTAACTTATTCCAAATTAAATTTCTTCTTCAAACTTTGAATTTCCATTCCAAGGCTCTTTGAGTGATCAACATTGAGCTTTGTCCAACCTATCTTTCATCAAACTTAAAACTGTAAACATTACTAATAGAGTTTATTTTGTCATTACAAAAATAAGGTGGACCTCCCTTACTTCCACAATCTCCACCCTTTTTATGATGAAAAAATCAAGAGATATTGTGAACAATAAATGTGATAAACATTTCCCAATATAAAAAGTTTGATAAACTCCCCCTAAATTTTTAAAAATCAAGTAGTAATATTTTTCAATGATTTATCATCAAAATTTTAAATTTAAACGCAAAAGCCAACTAACAAAACCTAAGAGACAAGATTTAAAAAGATACAAGAAGTAAAACATTACTATTCCTCCACATTATAAACTCCTCCTAAATTAAATATGATTTTACACACTTCTCCATATTTTGCAACAAAATATCACATCATTCCCCCCTTTTTGGAATAACAAAAAGGGTAAAACAATTACTTCAACTAGTATGTCAAAGTAAAAGAAGGCAACAAAATTATAAAGGGAGGAATATATACCAAAAACCTTCAGAGGAATCTGATGTGGGCATAAGAGGAAGTCAAGAGAGGAGTAAAGAGTTATGCTCATCCATCTGACTCGTCAAACGATCAACCTTATGATGAAGGGATGTAATCTTGGCCTTAATGTCATAAAGAGCTGAAGTAGAAGTCAGATCAGTAGAAGTACTACCACCTCGAGTCCTAACCATAGCGAGAGTTTAGGCAAGCTCAGAATGCAAGATTTGAAAAGAGGTATATGAATAACAAAGAACTCTTAAAGGAGATCTAGGAATGGATAAAGGACATAAATAATCACTTTGTCTAAAGTGCATAAATTATAGATGATTTAATTAGATGAAATTAATTGACGAAAAATGTTAATTGAAATTCTAATCGAAATTTCAAAATTTTAATTTTACGAAAGTCAAATAATTAATAGCCTACAGTTCGCATAAATCATAGAAAAAATTCCTAATATTTAGGAAGACATAAATTTTGGGAAATTGACTGAAATGGATTGAAAAAATATCTTAATTTATTGTTTCATATAGTTTCTAACTTATTAATATCATTAGATGTTTTAATAAAAGACTACAAATTAAAATGAATGTTATATGGAAATTTCAAAATTAGGGAAAATCAAAATTAAGTTAAATCAAATGCAATTGATTGAACAACAACCTTTGATAAGCATTTGTTAGGTGTTTGAAAGGTCAGTTTTAAGAAAACATCATATAATTTAGGTAGAAATTTGAATAACCTTAATCACTGAAACTGAAATTATACCAAAAAAAATTGAGTGTATGAAGATGCAATTGAATGTCTTAAACTCTTAATTAGGCTTCTAATTGCAAGAAAACATAAGAAACTTAGGCTAATTTCTCAATTTCAAGCAAAAACTGCACTTATGAAACCCTAAATAGTTAGAAATTAAAAAATGATGCAAAATAATAACAATTGACGCTCAAAGATAGAAGGCTTAGGATTGGTGTTTTACCAGGAGTAGAATGACAGTTTTGATGCCGCCTAAAGCTTACTAGAGAGAGATGTTGATAGAGAGACAGAGGTAAAAGAGTAGCTTTCCAAGGGAGAATATGGGTATAGGGAGGTGGTAAATGGCTTTAATAGCCAAAATGAGGTGATTTAGTAGCTAAAAATGAAAGGAAGATGTCGAAGAAGCTTTGATGTATGGCATCAATGGCAGAAAGGGAGAGAAAAACGCGAGAAAGAAATAAAATAAAAAATAGGGAAGAAAAAACTTAAATTGAGATGGTTTTAAACATAGGTTGATTGAATTCCTTATATCGATTGATCAATCATCAACTGACTAAAGGAATAATTTAGTCAACCGAATGATCATAGAAGCAAAAACATAAACAATTTCTATCCATATTTTCAAAAATAAAAAATATATGATTTAAAGAAATTTTTATCAAGTACTTTATATACACGTAATAATTAGGTACCTTTGTTATTCTCCATATATATTCAATATGGAAAGCTTGGAGTTTAAAGGTCAAATTTGAAGTTAATGGAAATTCAAATGATTGGGAAGCTTCAAGACCTTAGATAGGTTGTTATAAATATGTTTGTAAGTTTTTTTTTATGTTCAATTGATCTAAGGAGTTAAGTTTGATCATGCTTTGCATTTGAAATGTTAAAAGTTATATTATCCCAATTCATAGGGTATTGACCGGTACTGATACAATACCATTTTAGACGCAAGTCTGATACTGATACCGATATGATATTTAATATATTGGATATTATTTGATATTTTTATATTGAACATAAATTTTCATATGTTCCAAGTAATTGAGTATTGTTTTCCTTTAATTGCAATTGACTTGTGATATCGGACCCTTCCAGAGGGAATAAATACAATTGTATATTCACTTTAATTGTTTGCAATTTGTTATGAAAAATTTGGGAGCGTTACATTAAAAACTTATTCATTAAGTTGTAGGTGGGCAGCAATATAATTCATTTTGTTATCAATGTTTCTTTATAGGATATTATTGGATTTTTTTTATTGAAGAGAATTTTTTATATGTTTTAGGTAGTTAAGTATTCTTTTTACCTTTAATTGCATTTGACTTGTGATATTGGACTTTTCTAAAGGGAATTAATGAAATTCAAAATTCAATTTAACTATATGCGATTTATGGATAAAAATTTGGGAGCGTAATAAAAAAGTACGTATTTTGATTTATTCTGTAATAGGAGATAAATCAATCTTGATCACAACTCAAGCCTATTGATGAGAGAGGTCAAAATCCCTTGGTAGAAAATGAATTATAGTCATTTAAAGTTCACAAAGGAAAGAATAATTAACCTTATCCACTGCAATAATAAGGATCAAGTTGCTAATACAAATTACTAATCCAACCATGATAAAATTAGTTAAAAGACATAATTTGTAAATTTGAATTCGAAAGTTATGTCGGTTGATTGAATTTTTGATAAAAGAATTCAAAGGATTGGATGAATTCTGCTGCAGATTTCTTTAACCTGTGAAAACTACAAATAATTCTTAAGTTATGATTGTTTATTCTTTAATAAAAAAAAATATATATATATATAGACGATAGATCTGTATTATTCAATATTTGTGATTGTCATTCTTCAATCTTTGTGATTGATTTCAAATCCTAACAATGGTATCAAAACAAGTTTTATATGCATTTAAATTATTGGATCATGCTTTGAAAAATATGACTTATTTCTTATTAATTGAACTATCTGTGTATCCGATTATCTGATATATTTGGATAATATATCTCTCTTTTATTTTGATGAGATTTTTTTGATCTTTATGTTCAAATAATCGTTTGGTTAATGAAGATATGTTGATTTTAATATGGTTGCCTTAAAAGTGCCTATACAAGAATCAAACCAAAGACTTTTTTGTGTTTCTTTTTCTTTTATGTATGTCGGCAAATATGGCATGTGAATAAATCAATGACTTCATTCCCTGGTTATACATGTTGTTATTGCATTCAGTAAAGGAACGAACACAAGGTTATAGATTGTTTGTTTTTTAACCGTTTTTGATACATAAGTAACAATGTTTTTTCAGGAGGCACAAAAAGAAGATGATTTGGAAACATGGCGTTAAATTCTGCATTGATTCTATATCTCCTGCATAAAAATCTTGTAGGATTCAAAACATTATTGTCGTGTTACACTTGTTTTTGAAAAAGCTTCTGTGTTGTTGCGCAATCAACGATAGTAGGGCCAGTGGTTTCAATGTTTTGTTCTTTCTGTTGTTTTCTATTTTATGGTTGCTGGTGAATGGATGAGACAACCGATTGTTTAATCTAAGCTAGCGACGCATGGATGGCCACTTCTCCTCTTTTTTGTGCCTTTTGGGTTGCTGCCTATATGTGGCCGGCGATGGAAAAAGGGAAAAAATTATTCACGGACTTGCTATCTATGGGGCCTAACGAATGGGTAAGAGAGGCAAAACAAGTCAGATCTAAACCGGTAAGAGTTAAGCGAACTAACAAGTTATGAATTCTTCTATTTTTCCCTTTTTCTCTGTTTAGTTCCATATAAGCAGATCTGGTAATCTGCTATTACCATCAGTTATGGATCGAAGGGATGACATGCGAGAGAGGCCATAGAGTAGGAGGTAGAGGAGCATAGTAGAGGAGGAGATAAACTGCAAACAATAGAAAGAACTAACCAAAAAAAAAAAAAAAAAAGAAAACAGTAGGCAGAGGTAGAAGAAAGGGTGCATGCCCTGTCAAGCCTGCATGGAGCTGAAGCAGGCACTAACATGCACACGCCAGTGCCTACAAATTTTTTTTAATAAAAATAAAAAATTAGAAATTAGTTTTCTGATTAAAATAACAATTTTTTAAAAATAATTTTTCTAATTATTTGTATAGTTGAATTAGAAAATAATTAGAAATAAGTTTTCTAATGGAAAGAAACTAATGTGTTTAATTGAATAAAAAATTAGAAATGAGTTTTCTAAATAACATAAACTAATTAGAAATGAGTTCTAATTAAAATAAAATTTTAGAAATAGGTTTTTTTAATTATAGTAAATTAATTTATTTAGATGAACTAGAAATACATTTTCTAATTAAAAGAAACTAATTAGTTTAGTTGAGTAGAAAATTGGAAATAAAATTTGGAATCATAAATTATTTTCTAATTAAAATAAACTAATTTGTTTGGTTATAGAAAATTTAGAAAAATTTATGATTAGAATAAAATTAGAAATTAGTTTCTAATTAATTTTAGATAATTTTTAGTGAAAAAATTATGAGAAATGAGTTTTTAATTAAATTAAAATTAAAAATAAGTTTTCTAATTAAATTAAACTAATATGTCTAATTAAAATAAAATTAAAAAATCTTGTAATTAAAATAAACCAATATTTTTAGCTAAAAAAATTAGAAATAAGTTTTCTAATTACATTAAACTTAGAAATGAGTTTTCTAATTGAAATAAACTAGTTTGTTTAGTTAAATTAAAATTAGAAATTAGTTTTTAATTAAGTAAACTAATTTGTTTAGTTGAATAGTATTATAAATAAGTTTCTAATTATAATAAAATAAATTAAGAATAAGTTTTCTAATTTGATTAGATGAAAAGAATTATGAATAAGTTCCTATTACTTAAACTACATTTGATTATGATAATTAGAATTTAATTGTTGTATGAATGATGATTGACTACATATGTGATCTTTTGATTTTAACAATTAAATTTTGATTATTCACTTGATGTATGGATCATAGGCAACTATAATATTTATTTTTTACTATTGAAATTTAGTGCTTCGAATAAGGCTACTGCATCAAATAGTATGGTCATTAAACTCAATAAGGATAAGAAATTAAGTGGTGACAATTATGGAAGAGTAAGAGGCTTTAAAACCATTTAATATAACCATAGAGGTTCCTAAGTATAAGAAAATAGCCCAACATTAAATGGATCGTCATGTATATGAGAATTGAAAAAATTAGAACTCGTGAGCTCGCATTACATTGTTAAACAGTATGATTTATAGTATAATGTGTGAGTTTAGAGAAAATGATTATGCTACGGATATGAGATCCACTTTAGCTGCATATTTTATGAAGTATCTCTATAATTTAAATTGAGTAACAAGTTATCCAAGTTTGATACTTACAAGAAGTACTCTAATCATATAAATGCAAAGGCATTTGAGACAAATGTCAAATATGAAAATTAAGTTAAAAAATGCTTGTCATGAATTATTTGACAATCATCAAGTGCAATTTGTAATCCAATCTCTACCTCATTGTTGGGGACATATATGAAAATGCATTTGACACATTAATGAAATTAAGACGTTAGAAGTTGCTTTACAGTACCTCGTGTTAGAGGAAGAACATCTTAAAGCTCCAAGTTGACTTATAAAATATGCGTTGTTGATTTTAGTTCACAGTGGGTTTAAGTGAGAGAGAAATAAAAGACTTCACTATAAAATTCAGAATTTGTAAATGACCAAGTTGAACCAGCATAAGAAGGAAAAGTCCTTTCAAGAAAAATGAAAAGAAAAGAATAAAATGTTATAATTGTGGCAACGAAAGTCACTCTACTTACGATTATAGTGAGCCTAAGAAAGACACAATCATATAGCATGAAAGTTTATTTTATAAACATCTTGTGTTTTATCTTTCTAACTAAATCTCATATTTTTTTAATTGTAAAGTAAAGCGCAATCAATCTTGTAGTAAGGAATAGGAATGTCTTCATAGAATTCCATAAAATCTCACACAGAATCAGATACATTTATGTAGGACACTACTACAATGTTGTTGTTCCAAGGATTGGTATATGCATAAGTATGTTATGCATGTTAGTCATGCATGGTGACTATTTTTTAATGCTATATGAAGATTGGTATGCTTTAAAGATTTAAAGGAATCTTATATCGATGTTGGTGTTAATTATTCTTGATCTTGATGTAAACTTCCACAAGTAAAGAAATAGTGTTGCATTTCCTATGTCATGGTACTGCATTGGATAATTTCATTATTCTAAAGATTGTTGATATAAATAATAATATTAATTATTCTTTATTTGTTTTAACTAGTGACTCCAATGTCTATACAAATTTTTTGGCACGCTAAACTATGTAATATTGGTCAAAATTGAATAAGTCGATTAATAAAGGAAAACCTAATAAGTGATCTAAATTAAGTAGATTTTTCCTAGTTATGAATATTATCTAACTGGTCAAATGGTAAGGAAACCATTTGGAAAGGGAGAATGAGAACGAACTACATATATATATATATATATATATATATTACAAGTCATTTATTATGATATCTGTGGCTCAATGAATATAATGACATGACATAGGGTAATATATTTTTATCACTCTCATAGTTGACTATACTCGGTATAGTCACTTCTATTTGATTTCTCATAAATTAGAAATATTTGACTGTTTCATGAAGTATATAAATTGGGTGAAAAATAAAATAGATGGAATAATAGTACATGTATAATGAGTTCAAGATCTTATGTTATGAAAAAAAAAAGATTATTCCATAAACTCCATAACAAAAATGGGATGTAACGATATTAAAGATGAATGGGTCTATAGTGGTACAAGCAAATTAACTAATCATCTTTAGGGTGATGTCTGATTAATAATCGCTTATGTACTTCATTGAGTGCCCACGAACTAGTTATAGATACCTTATATAAGTCATGGATAAGTAGACAGTCTAATATGATAACTTAAGATCTTGGTGTTATATTGCCTATGCTCGAGATTTCTTTAATAAATATAGGAAAATAGGTCTTATAAAGAAGACAAGTATCATTATTAGATGCTTTGAATACTCAAAAGATTATATATATTCTTAAGTTAACAAGATAATAGAGGAAAAATTGAATTCAAATAAGGAGATGTCATATTTATAAGGAATGGGTTCTAAGTCAAGGCGAGATAGGTAAAGACCTATATTGAAATAAAACACTTGATTAACATGATTCTGTTATGAAGAATTAAGTAAAAGGGGAATTTATTCGAATGAGAAAAATGAAGGAAATGATGAATCGATTCAATATTAATTCACGTTTCCCTTAAATAACAATTTACCTAAAATGTTTGATTTGAGCATGAGTAATTCAGATGTTAATGATTTTTTTCAAGAATCTCAATTACATTAATGTATTTTTACAAGGTAAAGGGAAATTCACATGATTATCTCATAAGAAAAAAAAAAGAGCCCAGGAATGTAAATGAATAAAAGCAATTGAAGAATAGTTTCGTTAAGTTCTAATCAAGTATGAAACTTGGTTAATCTCCCCAAAGGATGAAAACTATTGAGAATAAATAGATTATCAAAATAAAATGAAATACTGATTACAGTATTGAGAGATACAAGGCATGCTTTAAATGTAAGGGATGTACACAATAGGAGTTTTGTTTCAATTCATCTCATTTTGGCTATAATAGCCAATATAAATCTCAAAATATATCAAATGGATATAAAGATTGCTTTTCTAAATGAAGAATTAAAAGATGAAACCTCTAAGGCACAATTAAAAGAAGAAGGTAAAAGTATATTTATTATTGAAGTCAATTTATGACCTGAATCAATCTTCAAACTAATGGTATATTCATTTTATAACATAATCATTTTGTATGATTTTAATATGATTGATTAGGACTATTGCATATACATTAAAAGATCCAAAGATTATATTTATATGTAGATGAAATTTTCATTGCTTATGATGACTACGTATCTCTTATGCTTTAGTATTTGAGATGAAGAATATGAAAGAATTTGTATGAATTTTTGAAATTAAGACTTCAAGAGATTGTTTAAAAAGAATATTGTCTCTTTCTAAAATGATACATATTAAAAAAAACATTTGAACATTTTGTACGTAAGATTACTAATTGATTAACAATTTTATTTATGAGGATCAAAGCTATAGTAAGAAAGTTTGCCCGTCACAGCCACAAGAAAGGGGATGAATGAGCAATGATATGTTTTTGTTTAGATATTTGTCACGTTATTAAGATAATGCGCAAATATTAGTTTAATCTAGAATAAGTACATTTGAAAGCAGTAAAGAGAAGAATGAGGTATCTACTAAGTACTGCTGATTATGTATTATGGTATTAAGGCAACGATTCATATGTATAAGGTTATATGGATGCAGATTGGGTTTTGTTTTCTTACTCAATAATGTTGAAATATCACGTAAAAGTAATAAATAATCTTACATTGCATTATTTACAACATAAGTTGAAGTGGAGGAATTCTTAGCTACATTACGAGAAGCAATATACCTTAGAAAATTATTGGTTTATTTAGGAATAATTGCAAGCAATAGCAATCTCATGATAATTAATTGTGATATTATGATAGTAAAGTATATAGATACAAAAAATAATTGTGTGAAATACATATTTGCATGAGGAGAAGTGAACATGAGATTGAAATACATATGTACAAGAGATATGGTGATTAATCCAATGATAAAGCTAATTTCCTTAGATACATACATTAGAGATACGAAGCCATTGAGTTTACACATATATTAAAAGGTAATCAATCAACATTTCTACATGTATGCTCACTCGTTGTATTGTCATGTTTAGATGTCAAATGATTGTGTGTCATTACATTGAGAACTATAGATACTTGATGTGCATTTGTTTTGCATAAGTTAAAAATATATGTTAAGCAGAAAAAATATTGACCCTCTTACACGAGCAATTACCTCTGATATTTATAATGACTAGAAATAAGACAAATTTAATATATAATATTTATATGATAATTGAGAGCGAAGCTTAAATTATAAATACCTTTCTAGATAAAAGGATAAAAATAAATTAGTTAAAAGTGATTAAATGATTATTATATTTGTCTTTAGTTGCCCATATGTGAGTTCTAAAAGTGATAATAAGAGTAGATAAGTGAAGTCAAGTTAAACATCTTGTTTGTTTGAATTATCATCTGTACAGTATTATATAGATGAAACATATAAAATGAGTTAATACCGTAGCATATAACTTGTATCATGTGTGCTGTAATGACTATAAAAGGATTAATGTAAATAATAAGATCTCAATTTACATTGTGTGGGACTGTTGAAGTTACAAAAAACCTCATCTTATACCCTTGTAACTCTTATCCAATTCTTGATAATTGAGTTTGATGTTTATTATTTTAGATTGTTACCAGAAGATCATTTAAATGGGATCTACAGAGTAATTATAGGAAAGTAAATCAAATTGAATTAAAAAGATAATTGAAAATAAAAAAAAGTCATTTTGATTGAAGACTCACATGAAAATATATTTAAAGGTATATAATTTCTTAAGTAGAGAATTAAATACAACAATAATACAAAGGAATAAATGAGATCAAAGAAAAGTCAAAATGTGAGATATGATCTAGTGTATAACATACTATATCTATTCAAGAATCGTTTCGTTAATCAAGTTACCATATACTATTAACGGATATATGACAACGAACTTCCGTTGTATGCTAATCATACAAATTATTAAATGAGTACAAAAATGTGTAGAATTCCAATTGTATAATCCCATCATGTATGCGTGGGAGATGATACAAATTACTAATCTATCTATGATACAATTAATTAAAAGATATGACTTTTAAATTTGAATTTAAAAATTATGTTAGTTGTTTAAATTTTGGCATAAAAACTAGTGGTTCAAATAAAATGTTAAGGTTGTGACAAAAGAAAGAATTTTCTTCATACAGGAGAATTCAAAGGATTAAATAGATTTTGCTAAAGATTTATTTAACTTGTGAAAACTACAAACAGTTCATGAGTTGTGATTGTTTTTTTTTAATAATGCATACATATATACGATAGATTCTATATTATCCAATCTTTGTGATTGATCTCAATTTCTAATAATTCACGAAACCTCTCAAAATAGTTGATTTTCAAAAATTTTAAAAATTGTTTGGCTTCTCCACATTCAAGAAAGTGTGCTTTGAATTTAATTATTATTAAATTTATGTTAGGAGGATGTTTGAGATGCTAAATTTATCTTTACATATTTTGAATACAAATTAGTAATATTAATATAAAATATAGTTATATATTTTAGTTAGCGAGTAAGAGTCCTGATAAAATTCTAAGTGATAGTTTTAATAAAATAGTTTATATTATACATCAGGTTCTAAAAAAAAAACTTTGCAGGTTTATGAATGCAATATAGAGAATGAATTTTTTTGTCTTTTATCTTCTTTCATTTTTATGTATCATTGCGCATTTATCAACAGTCGTTCAACATTTTGTTTAATTACATTAGAAAATAGTAAGCGCTATGATTCCAACACGATAAAGGCACCAATTACATGCCTTTATCAGTGGTCTCTCGTAGCCACCAATGGGGGTGGGAGTATTACTTTTATGAAAATAACTCAGAAGCCAACATTTTGGTAGTCTCTCATGGCTACCTCCTAATTTTCTATAATTTTATAAATGAAACAGGAGTAAAAAAGTAAATATATCAAAGGTAAAATTGTAAATTTATAAATGAGTCAAAGGTAAAAATGTAAGAGTACATTAAAAATAATATAAAATGACCAATATACCTTTGAATAAAGACAAATAAGAAGAAAAGACAAAAAATTATATACAAAATTTTAATTTAAAAAAAGTGAGGGATCTCACATGAGATCTACCAGGGGCTGTAAGCCAATGCTCTGTGCTGAATTTCTAGTCAAGTTCTATTTTTATTTCTCTCATTGGTAGCCACCAATAAAGATAATGTAGTTTTTCTCTACTATAAACTACTATACGGTTAGGAATTTTAATACTTTAATCTATGTAGTTTGAAAATTATGACATTAAATCAACATAAACAATTTAATTTCGTGTGCTATATGCATATGGGACTTTGAAATTAGTAGCTAGACCTTTAAACCTTGGATCGCTACTAAAGATTTTGCTTAAATCTCAAACTTAAATCTCAAACATAGAACTATTAATATATAAATATCCTAAACATGCAAAAGAAAGGAGAGTTACAAGTTTGAGAAAGATAAAATAATTAAACTTGCTATATTTTATAAGTAAAAATAATTTAAATTGCTATGACAAATAACGAAGAAAACCCTTTCTGCAAATAGTATTAGTATGACAATTTGAGTAGATACTACAAGGTAAAAACAATTAAAAGAAACTTATGAATTTATGATCATTAGAAATAACTATATGACAACTCTAATTTAATAACTTAAACACTAAGTCGTTGTCCTAACGGTAGAAAGACATGGGAGGAAAAGCTTTTGCATTTGTTTGCAGTTTCTAATATATACGAAGACAATGTAAAACTCAAGTACCTTATATCCATGTGGTTTGATAAAAATTCGCTAATCTAAATATAATAGATTCGTGTCACATGTGGGGCTTAAATTAATTAAGAAAAAGTTTGATGGTTAGGCATTATGATCTGCTAACTCATTCAGCTAAATTCATTATGCATAAGGTTGGTTTGACTCGAGGGCCTAAGAGATTGTATAGTATTCGACTTCGAGTTGTTTCTTTCCGGTAAATACTGTTGTCTAGAATTTGACTTTTCTTTCCTGGTTTTTACGGTACATCAGAAATATTTCGTGCAATTTTTTTAGTATAACGATACAAATACCAAGTTTTCTATTAATAATGACTTTATTAACTGAAATTTCAGTTCTTAATTAGCTGTTAGAAGCCTTACCTGTAAAATCTTCGGTACGTGTTCAAAACCTAGGGCTCCATCTTATTTTAGGGAAATGTTAGTAAAAGCTTCTTAATATCTCGATCGAGTTCCAAACATCCTCAATTTATCAACATATATTCAGCAATTGTTACGAGTTTTAAAAAACTGTAACTATAGTCTAAATATCATTAACAAAATAAAGAGGGTAAACCATGAATTTATTGCACTAGATCAACTGTCTAGAATTAATGTTCGAGGAACGAGGAAAGATATGAAAACATAAAGGAAACCACCACTTAAAACAACTAAATATAGAGTTCTTATGGCAAGTATTATCTTACTATTACTTAGTTCCATTCCTTAACCATCAATTGTGCAAGAGCATGGAGATCTTTAGTAGTACTACCGTGAGGACGAGCAGCATTTACTACGATCTCTTTGAGAGCCATAAAAGCTTCTCTCATTCTTCTTCCTTCCTCACGTTGAAAAATTATTTCCAAGCTCACGAGCATCCCTGTCTTGGTGATGACATTACCTTCTACTCGTATACCTATCCCCCATTCCTCTTCAACCATTCTCGTATTCATGAGATTATTGTGAAAAGAGTTAGTGGTACACGTGTTGTTTTGTTTTTACTGTAGTTGTTAACTTTAGTTAATTATGTTATTAGTGTAAGGTTAGTCAGTTAAGCTGTAGTTTGATTATGTTGTATATAAGCTTTTGGTGTAAAGACTCTGTTTAGATTAAGAAATAAAATCAGAGCTTTTATCACATGGTATCAGAGCGAAAATCTCTTTTTCCCTTCCGTCGCAAACCCTAACAAGTCGAAGTCTTGTTTGTGATCATCAAACCATTCGGTTTGTTCGATCGTTCAATCTCAGTCGGTTTCTGTCATTCTATTACAAGTTTCAGTCCTTTAGTTGCATTCACTGTCACCGATCATGGTTAATCGGGCATTTGCTTCCATCCCCGAGTTCTTCGGTTGTGATCATCTAGGCATCTGTGTTGTTTGATCTTTTTGTTTCTGTTGATTTCTCTCCTTCTATCACCGATTTCAGTACTTTAGATCCATCTATTATCGTCGGTCATGGTTAATCCGACTTTTGGTCACATGTCTTCCACAGAAAACCCTAACTCTCCTTTCTTTCTTCATCACTCCGAGAATCACAGTTCGGTGCTTGTGGCACCCGAACTCAACTCAACCAACTATGCCTCATGGAGGCGGTCTTTTCTTCTTGCGACGTCGATTCGCAACAAACAGGGGTTTCTGGATGGATCGCTAGAGAGGCCTGCGAAGGACGACCCTGAGTTCATGTCATGGAGCCGGTGCAACAATCTTGTGGTGGCCTGGCTGTTGAGGTCGATGACTCCAGCGATTGCTTCAACAGTGTTTTACATGGAGGA
>JAOXYD010036982.1:0-13883 GCA_028565735.1 Pinacopodium congolense | reverse complement strand
GTAAAAATATTCATTTATGAGATAAATCTATATTAAAATTTTCAAAATAGGTTATTAATATAACCTTTTCACATTTTCAGTTCAGTGACTAAGCTTTGAAAATTTTTCATTTGAGTGATTAACATTTAAAAAATTAACTGGAAAAGGTTAAAAGGTTGGAGCAGGTCGGGTCAGATCCGAGTTATCGAATCGCGTCACTAACAATGTTAGACTTTTTCACTCAACTGGTTAACTTTTCAAACGCTAATCACTCAATTGAAAATTTTAAAAGCTTGATCACTTAAGTGAAAAAAATGTAAAAACGTTGATCACTTATTTGACTATTAACTCAACTTGTTAAGATTTTAAAATTTTTTTGTCTTTTCACTTCTGGGGTTGTGTGCCTCCCATATAAAAAAGCTCCTTTTACCAAGTTTTTTATTCATTTAAAAGCTCCTCTTCAAAACGTCTTTGCTTTTTTTTTCTGGAAAGCTTTTATTAAAACCTTTTTTGTCCTACTCTCCTAGAAAGCCTTTTTTTAACATTTTTGTCCCCTTTGCTTTTCCTTTTTTTATATTAATAAAGGGTAAGTCACATGTCTTCTACTCTAAGGAAAGCTTCTCACTTTCTAAACATTTGTGCTACCATTTTGTAAGAGCATGTCATATGTATTGAAATGTGGCTTGCTCTTTCTTTTTAGCTTGCTTTTTTTATTTTTTTCTTTTTTTTTCCATAATTGAAGTAACCTTCATCCTTTTACTCCATAATTGAGACTATCCTCTCATTTCTTAATTCAGAATTCATCCAAAAGTTGTAACCAGTTGATTAAACATAATATAACACAAATTAAGCATTTTTGAACAAACAATAGGAATGAAATTAAGTGAATTTTCATACAAATATATGATAAAACTCATTCTTATCAAATACCACCACATTTGAACTATTGCTTGTCCTCAAGCAATGATTTAAACATTCTACTCAAATAATCTCAATTTAAAGTCAAGAGTTAATTGAGTATAAACAAAAACTAATTCATGCCTTTGATCTAATTAACATATCTCAATTCTTTAATGACAAAAACTTGGTTAAACACATGCAAAACACATAAATTTAGTAAGAAGCAACCTCATATACATAATACCAAATGTCCAAAAGTTAGGAAGAAATAACCTTATATCCATAATACCAAATATCTAAGCTATTTTTCATAAGTCATCCCATGAATATAGTAAAGGATGTTGAAAACGATCAATACAAACAAGAAAAAGATACAGTCTGAGATTTGAGCAATAATTATTTGAGAGATCATCTAAACTTTTATGTGAAGGCGAACATTTTATCGTGAACACCCTTAGTTACTAAGTTAGATCACCATCTCAAATGGCTAAAAGAATGACTCTTAACTTCAACCTTAGAGAATTGAGATTGAAGCTAATAGAGTAAGAATTGACTAATTCGTAACAATATAAAAACAACGACACTTTTCATTCAACAACAGAAACAAAGATGCTTTTGTTTAACAATGTAAAAATAAAGATGATTTTCTCTTTTTTATTTTTCTCTTTTTTCTTTTCTTTTCTTTTCTTTTCTTTTTTTATTTTTCTTTCGACACTTTATTCTAAACATCCTATCTCACTATTATATGAGAAAACATACAAAACACACTTAAGCATTTAGTATCACATAGAAGGGTCACTAAAAACATGTAAAGCACGCAAAAGAAAATTTAAAAATGAAAAGCTTGGGGGTTAGATATCATTCAAGAATTGCTTAATGTTTACCAATTCAAAGGCATCAATTGAATTGAAATACCACTATTAACAATTAACTAAAAATCAAGATCCTTTTAAGATAAAAACATTCAAATCACCACCTTTAGACTCACAATAACTCAAGTGCAAATAAATCTTAGCTTACCCCACCCCCACTTTTGAATGGGAGAATGTCCTCAATGTCCTAAGAATAGTAAAAACACAAAAGAGGGATGGAACAAGAAGTACTCCTCTGGATCGAAGAGGCCAAATGCAGCTTTGAAGTGAAATATTGTACCTTTCTTCTCAAATTCCTACAAAAATAAATACAAAAACACTTTAACATAAGGAAACTAAAGAACTTGTTCAATAAATAGAAAACACACAAGAACTTTAAAGGAAAGGTTAGGATGCCTCACAACAAATGCTTATCTTAGTTCTTTAGCTTAACCCCTAATATATACACTATCCATTGTCTAATGGATACTTGAACCCGATTGGAAACAAGCTCAAACTCATAGATGATCCTAGAGCAACTTCCCTTGAAACAGGCTTATAAACATCACAATGCCTCACAGCTTTAGGAAGGTGGAATCGAACTGCATCCTCATCACGCTCTAATGTCCACTCTCTTCTATAGGCATCACCCTTCTCCCAAGATTGCCTTTGTAATGGTAAAAGCAATGAGTTTGGAAGCTCGTCATCCTGATTGTCACCCTATAACTCTAGCTTGCTTTCGCACAACTCCTTCAAGCACTTAACCTGCTTAAACTATTCTATCTCCTAATCCTCTTGCTTCTCTTGCTTACTCTTCTTCTTTTCTTCTTATTCTTTCGTGAACTTGCTAGGAAAATGACTAAAAATGTAGTTAGTAATATTAAAGGAAGTACTACTTACCTTGGGAGGGGTTTTATCCTCCTTCTTCTCCAAGAGCACCTCCTTTTCCTCAACGGACTCCCCTTACTATTATTATTCTGCATCATCCAGGGAAAGGGCACGCGTCATCTCTTTATGGCCTCCCTCTAGTTGGCTAGGAATGCTTAAAGAGACTTAGTCTTCTAGGCTCGCAATCACTACTTCCAATTAGCCCACTCTGCCTTCTAAGTCCTTCAGGCCACTCCTCATTTCCTGTTGAAACTGAAGAGTGCTCCCAACTAAGCTCTCGATGATTGCCTCCAATAACATTCCATCAGCTTGTGGTAACGATGTCAAAGGTGGAGTCAAGGATTGACACTATGGCTAACCTTGATAACATGATGGTAGAGAACTGAATCCTTGTTAGTTTCCCCCATCTAAATAGTAAGAATGATCCTCCTACTCTGAATGGTAACTCGAAATGTAAGGATCACGCCATTCTTGTTGGCATTCTCTAAAACTTTCAATCCCATAAAACTGTTGCTCAGCCTTCAAAGAAGGATATATATCAATAAAATGTCCTAAAAAAGAAAAAGAAATCGCATACCTCAGTATCAACTGTATCCATTTATGAGTCCTCATAAACTCTCAAATAATAAACTTAACCAAACCTAACTATATAGTTTGGTGAGCTAATGTCAAATCCACAAGGAGCTAGGGGGTACTGTTATTTCTAATATTATGCATAAAGAAAATAAAATCCCCTGAATTTTCATAACTTAAAAATAAATATAAAAGATAAAAATTGAAGAAAAACAAATAAGTATGAATACAGAATAAAAACAAACACGCAATAATAACAGAAAACTGGGCAAGATATATTTTCAGAATTCAAGATTGATAACTGATCCTCAAAATAAATAAATTGTGATTGGTCTAAGAAGCTAGTCTATAGATTCAAACAAGCTCTTCAATCCTATGTTCCACCAATTTTAAATAAGTCTTATATGATAGAAAACTTACTCCTATCAACGCAGTAACCTAAAACAAGCTCTCTAGATTTAACGGTACAACAACTTTAAGTATTAGGGAACAACTAGCCTAAGCCATAGTCACACAAACTTCGACTATGTAATCTAGAGAATTGGAGTCCTACACTAGATTGATTAAGTTCACTGAAAAATTCAACTAGTCTATCGTCACTTATGGTATTCGTTACGAAAGATTATGTATTACAATCTTATACCTAGCAGTTGAACTAGAAACTATACCTATGTATTAATTCCTAATTCATTTCATTTAACAAGAATTCTAAAGCAACCTTGAACCAAATCACATAACCCAATTGATTCTTAATTAATTCTCACAATTATTAAGCCCTAATCCAATCATTATCTCCTTATCTAAAGGAAAAATAATTTAAAATACTAAAAACATTAATAACAGAAATTAAACAAGCAATAAACAAAACTAATCAATAAGAATAAGGGTTGAAAAATAAAGAAATCAACATTCTATTACCAAAATATTAAGGTTCATATAATAAAAGACACAAAAGCACAACAAAAACATAAATATAACACAGAAAACACAAATAAAAACAATAGGATAATAAAAACAATCTAAGAACAAATCCCAAAACAACGAAATTAATAGATTAAATATGAAACAGAACAAAATCTATCAAAAAGCACAAGAATAAGAAGAAAAACCTAAGAAAGTAGGAAGAAAATAAAAAGAAAGCTAAAGAAGATGGTGGTGGAGGCTGATGAGCAATGGAATCCCCCTTTGATATACATTCTTTAATCCTTTTTATACTGCCTCTTTAGGGTTAGACAGTAAAAGACATCATTTCATTCTTATTTTTTTCATGCTGGCAGCATATCCAATCGGTCGATTAGCGCATTTGGTCGACCGAACACCAATCCTTCAGTCGATAGAATAAGAAGAATTAGTCGACCAAAACATATGACATTGGTCAACCAACCTAAGCCATTCGATTAACCGAACTTGAAGTTTCCAGCACTTCTTCTCTAAAATCTCCAGAATTCTACAGACAATTCTGCAAATTTGTGCCTTTGCTCCTCCTATTCACTCTAAAAATTGGCATTTTGATCTAGAAATTATGTCAACTACTTTAAGCTACCATTCAACACAATTTTAACACTTTTAACTAAAAATAGGGATGAATTCATATTCAAATATATATGAAAACTTCAGATAATTTAACCCTATCACCATCCTTACTAGCTCAACTAAAGATGTGAGATTTGTTACCTTTTGTTCCAATCTAGAGATAGTAACAAATTCAAACCCATCATCATCACAAGAATTAATGTAAGAAGGATCAGAATAAAAAAATGCTAAAAATAAGCCATTACTTGAAAAAGTTATGAAACATAATCAAACAGAACACAAAGGTGGCAAATGATCAATAAAGAAAAACAAAAACAACGAAAGAAGTAGTAAAAACACAACATCAAGTCCCCCACAACAACGCTAAAATTTTGATAGCTTATTGGTAACCATCAAAAAATAATAGCTAACTAGAACTTACTATGTATTAAATGATAAGCTAGGGTCGAACTATAGAGAGATAGAGTGCAAATACTATTTCTAATATTGTAAAGAAAAACAAAAACTCTTGGATGCAAAGAGGCCTAATGTAGCTAAGATGTCAAATCAAAACAAAAAAAGGACAAACACAGAGAAAAAGATGATAAACTAACAATAATAACAAAGAAATGGGCCAAAAGTATTATCAAGATTCTGGAACAACTATTGATCCTCGAATTTAGATAAAAGGTGCTCTAGCCGAGGTGCTAGCCTATACTTTTGAACAAGTTCTCAAACCCTCAGTTCCTCTAACTTAAGTAACAAGCTCTAGAAATACCTCTATCTTTACTATAACCTAGAGCAAGCTCTCTAAGTTTAATAGTGAAGATGTATTAGGTGATAAGGAATGAATAACCTAGGCCACTAATACACAAGTTCAAAAATTATAACCTAAAGATATGAGACCCTAGACTAGATGGTTAAGTATACTAACAAATCCAACTAACCTATTACTACTTTTGGAAAATGCTAAGGACAATTACATATCACATGCATGATCCTAGAATTCAAATTAGGAATGGGTTGAATGCTTCTTTCTTCTAAAAAAACATGGTTTATTACTAGTAATTAGTATTAGATGCAATTATAGGAATGGGAAGATGCTAAAGGAGATTAACAAAACCTATATATATATATCATTCCAAAACACAAAACCCTAGCTTAGTGAAGGACTTTAGGCCTATATCTTGTCATAATGCCATTAATAAATTAATTTCAACGCTTATTAATAACAAGCTAAAATCTGTGATGCTAACTTATTTTAATACATCTCAAAAGCTATTAAAGAACTATATAAAGAAGAATGCTAGTAGGTATTGTGTAGCCAAAATAGACCTTCAGGTAACCTTTGAATAATTTGGGACGTTATCATCAACACCCCTTATGCATTTGGTTTCCCAACTATTTTTTTTGGATGGATTCGATAATGCGTCACTACAATTTCATATTGTGCTATAGTAAATGGTAAACCTATTAAATTAATCAAGGGTACAATAGGTAAGGGGATTCCTTTTTACCTTATTAATTTACCCTAATTATGAAAGTCCTAACTAGGATTATAAAGCTAGTCAAATCCCATGATCAAAATTTTTATGTTTCATTCAAGGTATAGAAGAACAAATCTCATTAGCTTAAGTTTTGCAAATGACCTTCCTCTTTTCTCTAAAGCTGATGCTAGATCACTGAGTGTTCTCATGGTTTCCATAGGCACCTTTAATCTACTATTAGGCTTTTCATAAATTAGGAAAGGAGCTTTCTATATGTTTCAACTAATGCATAGTAGGAAGCTAATTGGCTTGTCACTGTTACAGATCTAAAGCTTAAGGAACTAATATTTACTTACTTAGAAGTTCCAATATCCTCAAGAAAACCTACATTTAAGGACTTTTAGCCTCTATTATATAGGATTCAAACAATAATTAACAACTAATGTAGCAAAATTTGACATTGGTTGGAAGAGCTCAACTACTTACTTTAATCTTGAATAATTTGCATATGCATTAGACATCTCACATTAGCTTCCCATCTAGCATCGTTAAGATAATAGACAGGATACTCAAAAGCTTCCTGTGGTCTGAAGTGACTAATGGTAAAGGCTAAAAAATAAATATTTGCCTTTTAAAAGAGGAGGGATACTAGGAATAACTCATTCAAAAATTAGCAATAGGATGCTCATGATTAAAAGTCTATAAGGATTATTAAATGATTAAAAAAAACCTTTTGGGTTAAATGGATTCGTGCATAATATTTAAGTATTGATAGCATATGGAACATACAAAGTAATTCATCACCTTCATGGACACTGTTGGTTTCAAAATCAAACTTAGTTTTACACTAAAAATCACAAGTATATAGGCCATTACTTGTAGTAAAAAGCATATATCGATCCCATGAGGATTGTAGTTAGTCACCACTCAACTTAAGTTGTACTTTATTCAAGAAACTGATTAAAGCACATATGAAAAGATAAGTAAAATGAAAACAAACTAAAGGTAAAAAGCAAGTAACGTAGCCAATGCCAAAATTGTAAACTAAAACTTGGAGAAATCAAGATTAAAAAATATGACTTCTTGTTATCTTTATTTGTTTCCCTTTGTTTTAATTGATTCAATTTATATTTGTCCCAAGATTTTCTAATATTTTAGCTACCTTCTCTAAATGTGCAACTAAATGTCACTAGTTAAATAAATTAGGATTTACCTTGGGATATCTCGATATCCAAAGCATTTCCTAAAAATTCAACTATATTATATTAATCTATTAAAATCACTTTCTAATAAATCAATACACTTGTTATATATAGCTCTATTAAACACCAACTGTCGTTGTGCATTTAACACATATTACCAAGCTTACTCTCTCGATTTATTGTACGGTTTAAGTGTTGAACTGAGGGTGGTTCCACCTTATTTTGACAATGACGAAATAATTTTTGTTACTAACGTGTATGTCTCAAGTATGTCTAAAAGATAGGATGGAATGATCGATCAAGAGCCTTAAAAGTAGAAATTAAAGAATCATATGAAGACTCAAAGGTTGTTGGAAGAAGAAGAAGCTTTTAAAACAAGTTTATCTTGTTTAAGTGCAAAATGTACTTTTTTTCACTTTGATCTTCTCAAGAGGCTTTTTAACTATACATGCATACACGTAATAGAATATGCATATACGTGCATAATAAAAAAAAGTATTATACGTTCTTAATATGATTGCTTGATTAGAAAATATGAATAAAGTATTAAAAATAAGTTAAAGAATTGTTTGGGTGTATGGGTGTTTGGTTGAAAATGTGTAAAATGTGTTTTAAACATTTATTCAGCTGTTATTTGTAAGGTCGATTGACTGAATAAGTTAGATCGGTTGATCGAATAACCTGGTCGATCGATCAAATACTTGACAAGAGGCTATTGGTGGACCAAATGAATAGATTAGTCAACTAAACGCAGTCATAAAGACCTATCAATCAACTGAACCATGAGATCGGTCAACCGAACGCTCAAAAATTTCTAGAATCAAGACAAAATCATGATGTTGTACAACGAGTAAATCATTTATGAGTTTTCCACTTGTCCAACGGATTCACCACCTTGACATGTATAAATAAAATGGCACATATGATGCAAAACTTTTCTTCCACTAGTCTAGAAGGTCATAATACATATAGAGCACCTTATTTTGATGGAAACAATTACTTGAATTAGAAGGTTAGATTGAGCCATTTTTTAAGAAGTGAAAGTGTAGACTTATGGTTATTTGTTTCACAAAAGACTAGCCTACCTTCAAAGATGGTTGGAAATGAAATAGCGCTCAAGGATGACAATGAATTAAATCCTGAAGAAAAGAGGTCAGTATCTCTAAACAGTCGAGCTCTGCATATTTTATTTTGTAAACTAAGTATAGAAGAATTCAATAGAGTTTTTATGTGGGAATCTGCTTATGATATTTGGCGTATATTAGAAATCACACATGAAGGCACAAATCAGGTCAAAGAAACTAAAATTGACATGCTTACACATCAATTCGAATTATTTAAAATGTCTCAAGATGAAAATATCTCTTCTATATATGCTCAATTCAATAACATTGTTAGTGCTTTAAGGGTCTAGATAAGACTTATTCAAATGTTGAATTTGCTAGGAAAATCTTAAGGTCTCTACTTAAGTTTTAGGAGCCCAAAGTGACAGCAATACAAGAAGCAAAGGATCTCAATATCTTGTCACTCGAAGAATTGATCGGCTCTCTTCTCACACATGAAATGGTGTTGAATGATGCTCAATAAGAAAGTGCACCCAAAAAGAACAACATTGCCTTTAAGGCAACAAAGAAGGATGAAAGGGAAATCGAAGAATCATCTTATAGAAGTGAAGAAGAAGAACCGGTCGCACTCATCACCAGGATCTAAGAAAACTCATTCGAAGGAAAACTCCTATTTGTAAAGGTAAATTCTTTTTAAAAACTTCTAGCATAACATGCTTTGAGCACAGTGAAAAAGAGCACTTTAGGTCAAATTGTCCACACCTCCGTGAAAGCGAAAAGGAAGAAAAGAAAGAAAGGAAAGATAAGAGGAGTTTCAGAAAGAAAGCTCTCAAAGCGGGATGGGATGAGTCTAGTGGATCTAAAGAAGAGATAGAAAATATGTGTTTCATGGCCCAAGATGAGGTAAGTACTCCTAACTCAAGTGATGAAGTTGAAGTCGAATATACATAAGAGGAGTTGCTTAATTTTATAGGAGATTTGGCTAAGAAAAAGAAAGTACTTCATGATAAAAACTTAGAGTCCATGAAAATAATAGATGAGTTCAAATTAGAAATTGATAATCTAAGAAAAGATCTAGATTCAATGTCTAAGGATAATGATAAATTATTAAATGAAAACCTGACATTAAAGAAAGAAGTAGAATCACTTAAAGAAACTGTATCCAAATTCACCAAGGGTAAAGAAAAATTTGAAACTATGTTAAGTGTGCAAAAGACAAGGAATGATAAATATGGATTGGGATATAGTAATGAAGCTTCATCCATTAAAACTACATTTGTAAAGAGTAAGAGCTTAGAAGATGAATGTCTTAAGATTACATAAAATGCATCATCTCATCAACATATGCACTATGCATTCATGTACACTTATAGACCTGAGAAATCTTTTCAACATCGACAAAGTAATACTCAAACTAAGTAAAGATTTCAAAAAATATATTATGAGTATAGACCAAGGAATGCATATAGAAACTTCACTCCTTTATTTTGCACTTATTTTGAAAGGTATAGACATGTTAGCTACTTCTGTTATGATCGATTAGATTCAAATGTAGAATCATTTGGTCAAAAAAGGCACACTAAAATTCAAAGACCCAAAATGATATGTGGCACCGAAAGCTTATTAAATTTTATTTTAAAGGTATCACGAGAAATGAAATAAAATGACGATCACTGTTGAACCAAAGAGAAAGAACAAATAAATGACGTCAATCTTTAAAAAGGTACCAATTACTTAAAGCCATATATATTAAAGTGTGTGTGATAAAACATCGTCTATCTATTATTTTTTCCTGTGTTTTAAACCCTTCGATCAACCGAACCTCTATTCGGTCAACCGAATATCAGTCGGTCAACCAAACACTTAGCTTTGGTTAACTAACTGGTGGTTAGTCGATCGAATACGACTCTAGTCAACTGACTATCGGTCAACCGAATGGACACTTCGGTCAATCGATGTTTGGTTAACCAAACCCAAAAATTTTCGCGATTTACAATTCCTTCTTCCTCCTTTTCCCCCTGACCCCTTCTCTCTCCCTTCTCTCTCACCGTTCCGGCATTGCTTTCTTCTTCTAAAGCTTCTCTGACGGTCTCCTTCGATCTCCAAGCCTTCAAAACACCAGCTTTACACTCTTCTAGTGTCTAGCAACCTCCTTGGAACACTTTGGAGCCTCGACAAAACTTAGAAAATGTTTCCCCTTTTTCGACTTTGTCTTCTCCAATCTCCACCTCCGACGAGCCTTCGACAACTCTAAGGACAGATTTCAACTCCTAGTAACTCCCTTAACAAAATCCCCATGGTTTCTAGACTCAATTAAACTCAGAACTAGTTCAATTTGAGGTTAGGGTTTATGGGATTGAATTTTAAATTTTGGATTGAGAACCCGAATTTCTTATGTGTTCTTGCAATTAGAAGCATAATTAGGAATGTAGGATATTCAATTTTACTTATACATGATCAATTTTATTTTTTCCCATTTTTCAAATTTTTGTGTTTAAGGTTAGTCCAATTTATAAGTATTTTATAAAATTGACCTGTTTAAACTTCAATTAGATGGTATCTTAAGCTTTGTATGTAGTCAATTTTATTTGATTAAACTAAATTTTAAAATTCCCAATTTTTAGATTTTCAATCCAGGGTTTAATCAAGTTTTTAGTCAAATTCACCCTGTTAGAATTTTTATCAAATGTTTTATTAAAACTTTTAAACATTATGTTTCCTTTTGTTTTAAATTAGATTTGTTGGATCTAACGTATTTTTCAAATTTTTAAGACTGAATAATTATTCTTTAAAGCATGTATGATCTTGAAGTAGTCTTCACCTTTTTGGAAAATCTAAAAGGTAAATCATTATCTTTTGTCTTAGTTTTTTTTGTATAAAGAAGTATGGATTTTCAGTGTACTCATTTTATTAGATTAAGCAGTTTTAAGATGTACATAGGACTGTGTTAAATTTTTAGTCATCTTTGCTTCATTACAAGTTGTGTGGATTAGATCCTTCAGTACGAATTGCTCTTACGTTTTATCTATCCTAGAGCCTACTTAGGTGTTTGTTGAAACTTTCAACCCGACCATGGCTAGAACTCGAGATGGTAATACCTCTAGAGGTAGGATAACCTCATCCAGTGACTACCTAGACACCACTTCTCCTTAATTTCAAAGTTATGCATCTAGGAAACTTTAAAAAAATCATTTCATCTCACTACTCACTTAGACACTTATAAGGAATATGGTTTGGTTCGATACTTCAATGATTAAGGGTGGGAGCCTATTCTCACCCTTACAGCTGAAACTTGTCCCACAATTTTCAAACTGTTCTATTGCAATTTTAGGGAAGTGAAGGAGGATGGTGAGTATATCATCTCCTCCAAAGTAGAAGACAACATCTTAGGTATACCCATTCCCCCTGTATTCTTGAACTATGATTGTATGTCTAAATTTGACTCCTCCCACACCATAGCCAAGAGAGTTCAAACCATTTTTGAGTTAGAGAATGAGGAGGGAATCATTGAGAACCCAAAAGATGTTAGGAACCTGAGTGCAATACCAAAATTCCATCACCTATTCATCAAATACAACTTCCTATCTAGTAGTAGTCATTATAATGACCTAAGCTATGATGATCTCTGGTTCTTGTCTACTCTTATGCTTGGTGAGAGTATCCACTTAGGAGACTTCATCTTGCACAATATGATCCACTTTGTCCGTAGCAAAAAGAGAAGCCAACACATGTCCTATACCTTGATTCTTGGCCACATCTTCTAGCATCTTCACATTCCTTTTTGGGAAGATGACTTTGAGCAACAATCCTTTTTTGATTAATACTCCTTAAAGCGCATGGGCTTTCAGATTGTTGGTGGTCACATAACTAGATCTCATTAAAGACAGCAATTAGTTCCTCCTCTTGATTTTGACATTCCTGATCTGACTCCGATGATTCAGCCTACCTCTGTACCCCTTGATAAAGATACTAGTACTACGCTAGTCTCTCCAACACCTGATACCACATCCTATGATGTTGAGGCTACACTTGCTCTACTTCATCATAAGGTGGACCATGTGACAGATCGACTCGACGAGCACAATACTTTACTTCGAAAGCACAGTGCCCTACTTCGGGAGCACAACTCCTTAGTACGAGAGATTTTATCTAGATTACCGTCATAGCCACCTTCAGAAACTTAGTATTCATGAGATCGGTCGATCGAACATTCATAAATTTCCGGAATCAAGACAGAATCATAACATTGTACAATGGGTAAATCATTTACGAGTTTTTCCCATTGGAAAAATGGTAATATTACCGTTTGTCTAATGGATTCATCACCTTGACATGTATAAATAGGTATGTTTTTCATGTATGAACATGCATTGGAGAAAGAAGATAAATAATGTGATTATACTGTACTAAAATGTCTTATAAAGCTTTCATTTTTCAACGTTTTATTATTCAAAAGGTTTTTAAGTATTTTGTTATATGTGTGATTTCTTAAAGAAAGGCAACTAAGTATTTTTGTGCATACATTCATAAGCCTCTTGTGTTTATCAAGTGAAGGTTCTTTTAAATTGTAATCAAGTGATTGTGAGGATATTCTTAAGCCTAAAAAAAAGAAATTACTGAAAGGTTCTCCTTCATCCTGTGAAAAAGGATTGTATCGATAACCTTAATTATTGTTATAAGAACAAAAACTCAGTAGTGGTGTTGGGGACTAGATTAGGAACAAATGGATAGTTTCGAACCAGGATAAATCAAGGTGTAAGTTCTCTTCTCTTGATCTTTAGTTTTACATTCATATTATCTGATTAGTTGTTTAGATTAATCTGTTTAAGCTTTTGCAATCGTTTGGTAAAAGTTTTATTTTTTTTTATATACATTAATTCACCCCCATCTTAATGCCATTTCATCCTAATATTAAGCTTAATAATTAACACAAACATTTATAATATTAAATTAACAACCAAAGGTTCATAAATAGTTCAAACAACAAATCTTAAAAATGTTTTAGCCACTCACAATAGAAATAAGCTCATCATATCCATATTTTCCAAAATACAAACATAATAGAAATAAATAAAATAAATATAATGATGGTTGTCTTCCCTTTTGTATATAGAAATCTAGAAAATGGAGGGTTGATGAAGCTTGTGAGGTTTGAGTTCTAAATCTCTCTAATTTAAAGCTTGCTCGTTTGTGTGGAGACTTCTCTCAATTCTTCAAATGGTGGCTACACTACCCTCTTCTCTTATTCGAATAGTGGCTACCTCTCTTGTTTTTCACCCTTTTCTTTTCCTAGGGTTTTGAGTCCTATTTATATGTCTTGGAGTCCTACTTCCATCTGTCTATTTTTTATTGCCGACTTGCATGGCTTGAAGTCACGTGCATGGCCATGTCTCGTTGAAATCACAAATTGGAGTTGGAAGGGAATCC
>JAOXYD010036972.1:0-13883 GCA_028565735.1 Pinacopodium congolense | reverse complement strand
AAGAACAACTCCTATAAAATATTTAGCCACTCATATAAATAAAATATTCAACCATGTTCATATTCATGAAAATAAAAAAATAAAATAAAATAAAAGCAACTAGAAAATAAAATAACACTGAAAAAAAAATAGAAAATAAATCTGATATAAAAAAATAAATATAAAAAAAACATAAACTTGAACTCTTGTTGTGTTGGTGTGATTTTGAGATGTCTCTTCCAAGCTCTTTCCAAATATAACTGCTGCTGGTCTACAACTTCCAAGCTCTCGGCGTCCCATCCTCTCTTTTATTTCAGTCCGAAGACTGCCTCTCTTTTTTTTTTCCTAATTTGTCCCGACTGCCTCCCTTTTTTTCTCTTCTCGTCTCTGCCGATGCTGTCCTCTTTTTCTGTTCGAGAACTCCTTATTATTTCTGTTCGAGTCTAGGTTTTTTTTTTGCTGTCTTTTTTAGACTCTTGGGCTACTCTTGGTCTTGGATCTGCTACATGGAGGTGGACTGAAGCTGGGAGGAAGCTGCTGGACGGCTACAGAGGACTGGGTCTGGTGCTGAGGGCGCGGCCCAGAACGCTTGGAGCTGCAGCTGAACGGGCTAGGACGCGTGCGGATGGGCTGGCTATGCGGATCAGGCTTGGAGGAGAAAACTGATGGAGGGGCGCGTTGGGCTGCAGGCTCGGGTGGAGTAGCCTAGGGCATGGGGAGCGTAGTGGGCTGGGGCGAGGGGCGCGGCCCAGGCGGAAACAGGCGGGCTACGGGCTGGCTCACGAGCTTGGGCGACGCGGGCTGGAGGGCTTCTGCTAGGTCAGCTCTGGCCTGCAACTGCTGGGCTCTTTCTTCTGGGCAGGGAACGAGCTGTTTGGCTGGGAGCTGGACTGTGGCCTGCAAACGGGCTTCTGCTGTTTTTCTTCCTTTTTTCTTTTGTTTCCAACTTTAATTTTAACTTTAATATATTTTTTAAATTAAATTTACCTACACAATAAATAAATACACCAATAAAATTCAATTCTAACCCAACATTAAAAATTAAACAATAATAAATAAAAACACAAAACACAAAACATAAACAAAAACACTTAAATAAATAAAACATAACATACTCTAAATTAACACTAAACATAAATAAAACAACAATTAAATTTATACTAAACAAAAACACACAAAACAAATATTAAAACACAATAAAAACAACATAATATGCAATAAACGCATGCAAAACATATAGAAAAACACATACAAAAACACAATTATCACATATATATTTTTAGGTGATAGGTGCAGTTTAGGATATGTTTTCCTAGTGGTTAAATGTCTGGTTTTTCATGTTTAAGATATTTATGTTTTGTTTAGGATTTATATTTATGTTCTTTTGGTGTTATTGTTTTTGTTTATGCATTTTGAATCTTTAGTGAGGATATTGGCCATGAATTGGAACTTATTTATGTGGGTGCTTAATATGTTTATATTTGAAATTGATCTATGGAACAAAAAAAGAAGAAGCTAATAGATTAGAGGGGAATTTTCCATGATCGTGGCAGTTTGTTTTTAAAAGGCTATCGGGTTGCACATGTTTGGGATTCTTTGAGTTGCTTGGACATATTTAAGTGCAAGAAATCCTAGGAACCATTAAGAAATCATTGGGAACCTAAAGAAGCAAAAAATGGATTTTGAGATTTTTTTTAAGGTGGAAATCAAGATCACCTATTCATTCTACAAGAACAAACCAACTTCCAGGTTTTCCAGCACCTAGGAGTGAAGAGAAGAGTTTCAAGCTTTACATAGTTTCATTCATTCATTCTTTTTTATCTTTTATATGGAAAATTTGTTAGTTAGGTGATTTATTGATACCACGTATTCCTAAAAAAAGTTTTAGGAATTACTTTAAAAACTATTTTATTGAACTCTTCTTATTGATTTAATGAATGAATGTTTGTGATATTATTTGTGCTTATATCTTGTGATAGATTAAGAGATTGAGTTACCAAATTTGTGTTGAGTTGTATAATGAGAGTTTCCACCCAACAGACCCATAATTATCAGGTAATTAATAGGTTTAAGAAAGATCTTAATTGATTAATTGATGAAAAAATGTAACGCTAATTCTATTTTATTCAAATATGAAATTTGGTTATACTTAGAGACAGAGTGACTAAAACATTATGAAATCTTAGGTAAAACTAATAAGTGTGAATTTTGTTATGTTTTTGTATGTTATTTTAATTGGATTCATGACTTTTTTTATATAAAAGTGCTCAATTTGTTTTATATTGTGTTTAATCACATGTTTAATCTCTTTGTGCAAGTTTTAGGATTAAAGAATAAAGTTTTGGAAGAAATTGGAGCAAAAATAGAGCTATACAGTGGGCTTGGGAGACCTATACGGTGGTTTACACAGACCACCATATACCTTCGAAGACTAGGAGCTATATGACGGGTCTCCAGACTACCGTATTGCTCTCTAGACCACCGTATTGCTACCTGAAAGCGAAAAAAAGAGGTAAATCAGTCGATTCATTATGTTTTTAATTAGGGTTCTTATCATTGTTTTACTTTCCATATTTCTATTTTAGTTATTTTAATTATCATTAAACTTTATTTCCTATACTTGAATCAGTTTAATGATATATTTTCGTATATTTATATGTTAAGATGTTAAGATTGAATGTTTGTTAAGTTTTTTGCTTGAAATCCATGGAAAATGTCTAGATGTTGGATTTTATATTAATAGATTTTTTTGCTGTTCCATGCTCAGCCTTGATTCTTGTTGTTTAAGCTTGGTTTCCTATTATTTCAAGTCTACTTTGGTTAATTACTATTATGTGTGGTGATTTCTCTTCTGAGCTTTCATGTGTTCTTGATATTTTTTTAATTTGATTTTGCTTTATAATTGAAATAATGCATGTTCTTAGGTTACAAAATGTTTAATTCCAGTTTTTTCCTATTTTAGGTATGTTGTAATTTCTTTTTTAGTTTAGTTAATTTGGGTTTTGTTAATTTAGTTTTAATAAGTTGATTATTAGCATAAATATCTTAAGTTTGCCTTAGATTAAGTGTGAACCTTGGCTTACATTCCTAATTTTGAATTTTCTAGTCTTGATTTCTTTTAATTAAAATGGGTTTTGTTTATTTAATAACTATTTTGATAAATTTGAGCATGTGTGTCTAGTTTCCAAAGGATTTGAAGGTATTTTAATGATAATGTGCAATTATTTGTAAGAATGTGATTGAGTCCTTTTGAGTTTAGTGCTTTAAAGCTTAGGTTGGATGGGAACTTAGGTTTAAAGTCAAGAATTAGATATTATCTTTAAGCTTTATCACCCTTTAGGTATTTTCCTAATATGAAATCTAGGGTTAAGCGTGTGATACATGATAGTCTATAAAGATTACTGAAAGTAGCAATAGAATAGTTGGATTTGTGGGTAAAACTTTGCTGACTAGTCTAGGGCTCCAATCCTTTACACTACACCTTCTGAGCTTAAGAGTAGATTGCTTAAGTTAATCATTCCTTAGTTCTTAATGCTTCTTTGCTATTAAACTTAAAGAGCTTATTTAAGGTTATAGCGAAGTTATAAGTGTTTCTAGAGCTTGTTAAATTCATATAACTTGAAGGGACTGAGGGTTTTTTTTTTTTATCGAACCTATAGGCTACCACCTTAGATAAAGCACCATATATATAGGTTTAAGGATCAATGACTTTTCCAAAATTCTTATAATAACTTCAGCCTATTTCTTTGCTATTGTTGTAAGTTTATCATCTTTTGCTTTGTGTTTGTTCTTTTTGTTGTTTTTTTTTTTTGCATCCTAACTATTTTAGTTATTATCACTTAAAGGTTTTTTGTTTTCTTTCATCTACAACATTTGAAATAGCAATATCCTTCTAGCCCTCTATGGTTTGACCCTCACTTACCATACTACATAGTGAGAGATAGTTAGGAATTTATTATTTTCTAGTTTTATGACAAGATATCAAATTTTTGGCATCGTTGCCAATGAGCTAGAATTTGTCATTTGTTATTTCTAGTGTTATTAATGTTTATACCATCTTCATGCGGAGCTCTAGGACACAAGAGAGGGAGGTATTGGAAGAGAAGGAGGATTCCATTCCTCTTATGGTATATGGTATAACTTGTATTAATCCTCACCGTGTTCAAGTTCTTTTCTTAGTAGGTTAGCAAAGAAAGAAGGTAGAGTGAAATTGGAGGAGAAGGAGAAGGAGTAAGAAATCCTAGACATTTTATTTAGTGTAGAGGTGACTAAACCTCTACTCAAAGCTACTGAGCAGGTTGTGAAAGAGTTGAACATTCAGAAGAAGAAGAAGGATGAAGCAAAGGCTAGTGTGGGGGTAGAAGTATTAGCAATTCAACTAGGAAGGGTACCACACAAACATAGCAATCATAATATCTTTTCTATGCCCTGTACAATAAATAACATGAGATATGATCAATGTATGCTAGAATTAGGATCTTATATTAACATAATGCCATTATTTATTTTTTAAGATCTTCAGTTAGGTTCTTTAAAAGCTACTCGTGTTTTTCTGTATTTAGATAATGACTCTGACATTTACCCCAAGGGGGTCTTTGAGGACACCTTGGTACAAGTTTAAGATCTCATGTTCCTTGCAGACTTCTATGTGGTGGACGTAGAGGTTTAAGGGTCTTTCATTATATTGGGAAGACCATTTCTAAAGACACCCCATGTTGTTACTAATGTTAGTAAGGAGGAGCTGACGAGGGAGTACGATGGACAAGTTATCAAGCTTAACATCTTTGAGGATAGGCGATATCCAACAGACTACGAGCCAGTTTCAAGGGTGGATGTGATATCACCTAATTATACATCTTTTAGGCATGTATTGATGATCATTACTTTAGGTTTGAGAGGAAATTCAACATGGTTTTAGGTACATATTAGATTAATTCTTCAGTAACATGCTTCTTATATTGCTTTTGATGATTGTTCAGGCTGTATAGAACATTTGTGAACATTTTAAGGAACTTTTGGATCTATAAAAGGTGTGAAATCAATTTTAGTACTTGGAGCATCAACATATGATGCTCCAATCCAAACATCAAAGTTATATGATGAATTATGAAGAGTATACAAAGGAAAGATCATAACAAGCTAAGCTAGAACACCATATTATTCATATATGATTTTAGGAAGGCATTAGGTGCAATTATAGAGCTCAAAATGCTATAAACTTTTACAGAGTGTTAGAACAAATTTGAGAAGCCTACATATCCAATTTCATGACATTTAGAGGTCTATAGGCAAAGATATAGTAAAAATACTAAGCAGAGGTCAAAGAGAAAAGTTGATGTGGTGGGATGACGTGGCAAAACATGTGCAAGACGTGTTTAATGAGTTTTTGGGACTAAAGTAGACTTGAATAACCCTAACAACTACAATTCTAACCCTAGGATACATAGAAGATAAAAATAGAGGGTTTGGGGAACGAGAAAAATGAAGAGCTCAAGAACAAGGAGGAGAATTAAGATTCAATAAATACTGTCTAGATTTTCCAACAAAGGGGGATTCATCATCTTTATTAGTTCAACTCTATTTTACTTTCTTTTTAATGTTTAATCTGAATACTATTTGTTTGAACATGATTATTGATTTCTAAATCTACTTTATAGATTGTTCTTGAAATGCTTATCTAACTTTATTCTTATTGAATTAATGCATAGTTATTTGTGATAATTGTTAAACTTATAATCACTTCAAAATGAGAGACTGTTTTGATTTATTTTAGTTAAGGTGTGCAACGTGAGTTGGTAGCTTAATAGACCTACAATTAACTTATTAATAGGTGATTAAATAAAGATCTTGATCACTTGTTAATTTTCCTTAGGATTGCTTCAAATCTAATTGCATTATTTACGAGTATTGGTGTAAACCGAGAGGTTATAATTCAACTTTTAGGTATTCCAATTGGAATTAATTGGTTAGATCTTAAGAGAGGATAATAAAATATTGGATATTTAAGATCAAGCACAATTAAATTAATAAGGTAAAAGGAAGAAAATTAAGGATAAAAAAGCCCCTAAGTTTCCAGTATTGAGCATCTTTTATGTTTTGCTATATTCTACAATTTAATTCATTGAGTTTGTTAATTTAGTTTATTTTTTCATTTCTATACCTTTCGTTTACCTTAAACAAAGTTCAATTTAAATTGATAGATGTCTAGAATAAATCCTCGTGGGATCAATATCAGTTATACTATAAGTTACAACTTGTATACTTATAGTATAGCTAAAACTATCAATCATGATGTAGCTGAATCATTCCTTCTTTCATGCCATTCGTATATGACATTCACAATTTCTTTAGATGTGGGATGAGGAACATACAACAAAGGGTCAAGTTTATGACCTTAACAAAAAGCTTTTTGGGAAGCACCCCAACCTTATCTTTTAGGCCATGCTTACTTGGGTTTTGGTTTCCTGTGTTTCTAAACACAAAAATAGAAAAGAAAATAGACTAATACAACATAGAAATCAAAAAATAAAATACAGTAACCACTACAAAAATACAACAACCACACAAAAAAATAATAGCCCACAATCCAACTAAACATCTCTTTAGTTTTTGTGTGTTTTCTGCTTAAGTATTAGTTTATTTCATTCGAGTTATTTATTTGTTTTTTATTTTTTGGTTTGCAAGAATTTAAGAAAGAAGTTGTGATTTCTGCTTTCAACTTACTAAGCCCTCTTCAATCCATGTTAGTATTCCTCTTTCATTTCTCTTACATATGTGCTTTTAATGTTTTAGGACATTGAGGACAATGTCTAATTTAAGTTTGAAGGTGGGGTAAGTTCAAAATTTTTGCACTTGAGTTATTGCGATATATGTTAAACCATGAAATTCTATTATTTTAATTGGAATGAGATTAAGCTATGTGTTTGAAATTGTGTTTTTGAAGTTGAACTAGGCTACTTGAGTATAAGGTGAACCTCGTGGATTGATTAAATTAATTGGTTTCATAAACTTAGTCAAAAATTTTATACTCAAGTGATTAGGCAATGCGTGAAATCATTATGTGTTTTCATATAAATGTATTTGAGGAATTAAGCTTATATAATTACATTCCAAAGATATTTCATTTTATTTGTTATGTATGATGCTCCCCTAAAGAGATTTCCTTCATAACTTGCTCTAAATTTGTATGACATTACTAAATGCATGTTATATGGAGAGGATTAAGGCCTTCTTTATTTATAAAACTTTAACTTACATGACCCATCCGATTTATTATCCCTTGTAATCCTTTTCGAACCTTTAACCCTTTTTTTTTGCTTAAATTAAACACCCTATGTTAAAATCTGAAATCCCTTTAGCCTCTCCCAATAACAAGTTGAATGAAGTGATAAGTAAGCACGTATAGGACTTTTGATTTACATTTTATTCTGAGATGATTTGAAAGGTATCTCTAATTATATTATGTATATATTTGCTACTATTGTTTCCTTGTTTTTGAATGTTGTTCAAGTTTTAAAAAAAATTGAAAAGAAAAAAATGAAAGAAAGAATTAAATATGACAGTAATAATTAATGATGAGTAGTTAGTTGTATTTCCATGAATGTTTCGGAAATTATATTTGGTTGGCCCTCTACACTTAGTACTTTGTGAACACTTGTGAGAAACCCTTCAAACATTTATAACTCACTTGAACCCAAGCCCCATTACAATCTTGAGTGAAAGCCCTTTTGATCCATGATAGCATGTAATCTATGTGGAAGAAAATTAGTGAATTTGCAAACCTATGGTAGTATAGTCTCCTAGAAGGAGTCTTGAGCGAAACACCAACCTTTAAACACTTGAGTGAAATTAGTGAGCATCAGAAGGAAAATCTATCTTGGTTTTATGTTTATCTTTGATCAATGGTGTCTTCATTTGATTATATTTATATGTACTGATGAAAACTAATCATGACATGTCTGTAGTAACTTAATGCTTGAGTTTGTCAAATTTTGAAAGATTGCATGAAGTTGGTCTCTTTGAGAATGGATTCATAAAATGTAATGGTTATGTTTAGTTTGCTTCAGGACAAGCAATGCTTCGAATGTGGGGGAAATTGATATAGTTGAATTTTGTTATGTTTTCATATGTCATTTGAATTGGATTCATTTTTATTTTTTATACAAAAGTGACTAATTTGTTTTATATTGTGCTTAATTATGGGTTTAATCACAATTTTTGGGATTAAAGTGTGAAGTTTATGAAGAAATTGGAGTAAAAATGGAGCTATATGGTGGGCTTGAGAGACCTATAAAATGATTTGCACATAGCAATGTATATAATTGAAGACTGGGAGTTATACGATGGTTCTCTAGATCATCGTATTACTCTCCATACCATAGTATTGGTACTTTTTTTTAAGGCTTTGATTGTGTATGACTAGATTTAAAGATCTATTGTATAAATTAGCTTATAAGATATTTAGATTAGGTGTGAGTTTAATCAAATTAATAGATTCCATTCAAGTAATGTTTTAAATCATCATATTAGGATAGAGAGAACTTTCTCCTAATTTATTGAATTAAACAAGGTTTTTTAACTCGAGAGAGAGTGCAAGTTACCTTAAGGAGTTTACTGTTTAACAAATTAAAGCATTTTAGTCAAGATAAAAATACAATGAATACGCATGCATCTTAGAGTTTGTAATTACATTAATCATAACTTTATCATTAATATTTAACTTTTTCAATTGTTTCAGAATTTTTTAATTTGTTTAATTATTTACATTTTCTTAAATCAACCAATATATCCTTTTGACAAGTTATTTAATTTAGATAGGAATTCATAGATAATAGCGGTCCTTATGGATCGACCCTGGATTCACTAAACTATATCACATTTGCGAGAAGGGCAATTTCCTTCTTTATGAGTTGTGATTAGTGAACGTGTTTCTTGGTTAATATTTTTTTAGAACTTAACGTAGAGCACAACCACACCATTAAGTTTTTCTACATCATTATAAGTGTTTTCCAATTTTTTGTTAGTTTAGAAATTTTTTCTTTTTCTTTCATTTTTTTATGTTTGCTTATGAAAATTTTAAAAAATTGTTATTAATCGTATGTGTTAGTTTTTTATGTACCTGTAGTCTATGTAATGGCTTGAAAAAACAATCAATAGTAAGATTACCTATGCCCAGATGAAAAAGAAGTTTTGGAAAATAAGTGGAGAATAGATGGGATGATTTACAATGACTACTGAAGCAATACTTACAATTCACCATATGTTGATTTGACATACTTCAAGCAACCTCTAATGGACTATTATCAACAACAAGATTATGAATTAAGGTTGAGAGCGCTAATAATGAAAGGAATATCATTATCACAAGCTTGATTCGAAAGTATAGGGACCACCATCCACAACTTGACATCATAACTTGAGTAGCTTGTTCAACAAGAAGAAGAATCTATATTAAGAGAGCTTATAGTCAAGTTTATATATACAACCAAAACTTGATTCAAGGTACAGAGACTTCCCTATGAAACTTAGTAAGACAAGTGGGGCAACTAGCTGAACTGATTGTAGAACAATAGTGAGCATTTGTTCCTACCATTACTGAAGTAGGGCTAAGGGAGCCAGATAAGGATAACTTCATAATTAGTGAGGGGGAGCTAACTGTCAAGGTGGGTGAGAAAGAAAGTGTTGTTGATGTTCCAATTTCTATGTAAGAAAAAAAGGTAACTTTGTGCTTTAATTTTATTAGTATAATAATTTCTAATTACAGGAAAAAGATGGGATATCGAGATCTATTTCCAAGACACCTAACAAAGTCTAAATACTTGAAGAGGGGCATCAAAAGGAAAGTGTTGCAAATCAGGTATTCCTTTTCAACCATCTAATTTTTTAGGATGTTGACCTAAGGTATGGGTTGAGAAATAGAATAATGATTCTCTAGCACTAAGATCCAACTAAAAGACCTTAAAGAAGCACTTGTTGGGAACCTCTAACCTCTATCTTTCAATTTTTTTTCTTTTTATTTTGTTCTTCGAAGGTGCTGCATTTAGTTTTGCATGTTGACATATTTTATTTTATTGCATTTGAATTTGATTGTGTATTTTAGGCTTTTAGGATTTCTTATCAAATTTGGTTACTACATTTGTGTTAATTCTATATGATTTTGTTTAAGAATTGGTTAGGCAGACTTCAAACTAGAGATTAGCAAAAAATATTGACCCTCTCATGTTTTCCAAACACAATAAACTCTTTGTGCATCTAATTAAAATATTTGCATTAAATCATTAATGTATTTTCTTAATCTCTGCATTGAAAAACTGAATTTTCAAGGGATTTCTTTTTTCACTTAGGATCTAAACGTGGATATGGTATTTTAGGATATATTCTTGAGAGTTTCCATTAGTTTTTGTTTCATGTTATAATTTATAAATATCTATCATATAGATTTTCTCATATTTATAATTCCCTAAATCACCCAAGCTCAAATTTGGATGATTATTCACATAGATACGTGTTTATATGAGACTAGCCCATTAATCTTACATCTTCATGACCTTTGATGCATCCTTTAAGTTAATTATATCCTTTAAACACTCGATGACAATTTGTTTGAATCAAATGTTGATAATAGTGCGGTTTATAGTGTTAAATCTATTTCGATAGATGCATAATATGCTTAGGTTGATTATGAATAGTATGTATTACTTTTTCTTGGGATTGATATTTATATAGGTGCCTTAAGATAAGCCATAAGAAAATTCCATTTGACGATGAACCTTGTACAATGTATCCCATTATGCTTAATTGTTTAATTACACATGCCATTCTTACATCTTACACTAAAAGGTTGATGATTTGGAATGATTCATAAGCTTTGGACTTAAACTCTTTCCAAACACATTACATGAAGTGATGTTTTGCCTACAATTACCTATTCAGTGATCTTTGTAATGTTTATGAATGGAATTCATGGCTTATAGGTTTAGTGATTGGGTATGGGAACAATATATTTACACTTGCGTAGGGGTTATTTGCAGAAATCATAAGAAGAATCAAGAACATAACCTATTAATGATGCTTCATAATTATGAACATGGACTTAAATGTTGTTACCAATTTTGATTGTCATTTATTTTTTTCTTTCTTTTAAATTAAAATTTTATTTTCATGTCATTTAGCATGTTTTAAACATTTGCATTTGTAGGTGATTACAATTGGCCACATACAAATTTAGCTTAAATTAATCTATCTTTCAAAGCACAATTTAGCAATTAATTTAAGACCAGCATTCAACAAGCATACCGATCAAATCAAGTAACAAAGAGGAGTATATTTAAGACTCCGAGTGTCGATCCCACAAGGAAGTTTATAGGATGTAAGTATTAGGTCAATCGGATTACAATTACTAGAAGACACTCAGCTTTATGATTTAAGAAAGTAAATAACTAAAAGCTAATATAAAAAGCTTAGAAAAACTCCAATCAATTGTAAAAGAGTCACAGATTGCTTTTCCTAGTTTATCCAGTTAAGCTTTAGTAGTTGCTGATTTAATTGATGGATCAATGATGCTTAATCTATGGTCTTCTATAAATTAAGGCAATGTTATGATTAAGACACTGACTTATCTCTATTGGTCATCTCCTGAAGGTTGGTTAACCCTCAGACTTAGGTAATAGGCTTAAAGCTTAGGAAGTATAGTCCTAAATTATCCTAATCTAAGACTAGTACCCTCATGATCAACTAATCTTTTATTGGTTCATTGATTTAAACTACGTTGTTTATTGACTTTTCTAATCACCTAGGTAGAGACTATTGGATCCTAAATTATTTGATAGCAATATCCTACGTGATCAATTCAAGTCAAGCATTAAGCATTCAATAAACGAAGATTAATTCACTAATCTTACAATAATCATAAATTAACATAATCATCCATAAAAAAATTCAAAATAATAACTTAACTGAATTGAAACATGAAGCACAACAATTAATCAAAGCATACGATAAATATAACTTAAGCAACAATACTTTGATTAATTCAAAATAACAATAATATACAAAATTAAGAGTTTAGAATAAACCAATTCACATCCCCAGATGGCATTCTAACTTATAACTATGTGACTACAACTGCTAGAACTTCAAATAACCTGAAAAACTCAAATTACAAAAGAAAGAAATGAAAATAACCTAAAAACTACTTTGATCTTAAAACTAACTAAAACTAATGTGTTTTGTTTTGAAGCTAGGTGCTTAGAACATCTAAAGAGGTCCTTTTTATATAGAAGTGGAGCAGTTGCAAGTGGAGGAAGAAGAAGACAAGCCACAATTGTTAAAGAATCTTCTAAGAAAACGTGTTTGCTCCCTTCAAAGGCGGTCTCCACCGATCTTCAACGACGCCATTATATGATGAATAGTCTCCCGTTAGCGGACAAAATCTGACTTCTTCAACGGTGGGCTACATAAGGTGCCATTATAGGTCTGGAAATGTGTCCCTTTTTCATATTTTTACACATTTCTCCAAAAATTCACATCAAACTATAAATGAAACATTTCTAAACTTAAATTAAACATTTAATTACTAAAATATGGGTAAATTGACATCAAATAACAACTAAAAACACTATGAATTTACCCCCTAATAGTAAGACTTAGATTTTTCTTAATTTAGTTATTTTTCTTTTTCTGTTTTGTTTATAACCTTACCATGATCTAATATTTTTCAAGACCTAGTATTTTTAGTTTTGTTCTTCAAGTTTCACTCGTAAGCTTCATATCATACTCTTTCAACCACATGGATGTAACTCTAATATCATTTTAGTCATGCCTAGATCCAAACTTCAATACTTAGGGGAATTTCACTCTCCCTACCCCTCTTATTTTTATTCACATTATTTATTTTTAGTCCTTCAAATTTAGGATAATTTGGCTTAAGTGTTGGGTAGAGTTGAATATGTTAGATTTTAACATTTATTTATCATACTTAAGTTCTTACGAGTCCTAGATTAATTACTTGAATATCTATCATGAATTATTAAGATTGAGAGTTAATTGTTGATTGAAGTGTTTTAATTTCATTAATGTTTTTAACAAGGAGAGGATTGAGCAATTCTTTATTTATTTTAACCCATTTTTTTCTTTTCTTCTTTTGTTTTGTGTGTTTTGTCTATGATGTTAGGCACTTTTTATGTTCAATTTTAAATTTCTAATGTGGTTGTATATAGACTATTTTATGAATTTGGAATAGGATTTTTTTAATGAATAAAAGTTATAATTGTATGTAAACTGAATGATCAAAAACTAACTCTACTGAGTTCATACTAATAAAAAGGTTGAAGTGTATGAGTGGAGCTAGTAGCCATTTGCAATTGTGTCCTAGCTAAGTAACCGAGGTGTTTATGACAAAATGTTCACCTTCACATCAAAAGGCTAGATGACATTGAAAACAAGTTAAAAGCTGAGTTAAGTAACCAAGGGAAATTTATGACAAAACATTTTCCCTCGCATCAAAAGACAAGGAGAATCCCCAAAAATTGCTCAAAAACTAAAAATAGCATGTTCTAATTTGCATTAGTGAATTCCTTGAACATGTTTACATAATGATCTATATAATGCTTCATAGATGTTTAATATTATGTATTGAAGGTTATCTAATTACTAACAGCGTGTTATTCATGTGATAAATAAGTTTTTTATGATGGAATTGTGATTTGCAAACTAAATAAAAAAATTGGATGAATTTGTTTGTGCTCAAGTAACTCTTAACTCTCAACGGATCTTGTTTAAGTGGATGTTTAGTCATTAGTTGAGGATAAGAAACAACTTAAGTGTGGGGACCCCACTGTAACTAAGAAAGTACGCAGGGAGGGACACACAACTCGAACTCAACTTCTGAATTCTCCTTCCTCAGG
>JAOXYD010036961.1:0-13884 GCA_028565735.1 Pinacopodium congolense | reverse complement strand
ATTCTAAGTATGCAAGCGTATTCATAACCCTTAATCATTCATCCAACATGACTTGTACATCCTTTAGTTTACAATTAGGTTTATGCCTTAATACACTTGATCACTTTCAATTCATCATTCAAACATTTATCATTCTTTTTCCTATGGCACTCACACAATTTCCTGATTCTCTTTCAATCATTCCCAATGCATCACTTACGTACTTTGCATCACACTACATTCATGAAAACATATTTATATTATTATCAATTCAAATTTTACACTTATCCTTAAACATTTTCATGATCAAAAGCCTCTTATAACACTCACATAATTGTTACTTTAAATCTGGAATTTCAGCAAGCTCTATCTAGTCATTCACCAAACTTTTTCAAGCAATATTTATATATTCATACATTTACTTAATTCACATTCCTAATTATTCCATGGTCTTCAATTCTCCTTGATCCATACCTTATACACATTTCTCATGTTTTTAAGATATGTTTGCATTAAAAGAACTCATATCTTCCTTAAACAAATAATAATTTCTAGATTTAAACTCAATCACATCAAGACAATACACTAACTTAAATTAACTATATAAACTTATCAAGATATATTTTTGCCAAAATTTTTCATAAAAGCCTTAATAAGATATCAAGAATCATTTTTCATGTTTTATGCGTAGACTAATTCAAGCTTTAAATTTCTCAAAAATTAGGAAAGAATATAAGGTTCTTGCACAGGGGTCTATCATAGACAATATTAGGAAAATAAGCATAACTCAAGCTCTAGTCACTCGTTTTTCAAGACATTTTAACTAAAATTAAGCTAAGACCTACATTTATAACTTTCATTCTTTTAGTTTCATCACGTTCATGCTCAAAAGATATGTAAAATAGATCTCAATAGTGAAACCAGAATTTCTCCCTACACAGAGGTCTGTCATAGGCAGTATTAGGAAAACAAGACTAAATTATGCTCTAGTCACTCTTTTATCAAGCCGTTATCACTGAGGTTACCTTAAGACCTATATTTATAATTTGCATTTTTTTTAGTTTCATCAAATTCATACTATAAAGATATGTAAAAGAGATCGTATGAGTGACATTGGAATTTTGCACCCCACAGAGGTCTTTCATAGGCAGTATTAGAGAAACAAACATAAATTAAGTTCTAGTCCCTCTTTTATCAAGCCGTTTTCACTGAGGTCAATATAGGACCTATATCTACAAATTTTATTCTTTTAAGATCTTTAAATTTGTTCTTTAAGGATATGTAAAATTGGTCCAAAGAGGAAGATGAAAATGAAACTTATACTAATTTCTAGCAGAATCATATGTAATTCATCTTAACTCATCATCATACTTACTTATCTAGCTGCAATTCCAACCTAAAGATCAAGCTAAATCAGCTGTCTATGCATGCAAAAATCAACACAAATTCAAGAACACACACATATTCTGTGGTTAGAGAAGAAGAAAGAAGAAGCAATGAACCAACTAAGGTTGCTTTGACATACGATACACCTAAGTGCTAGGTATCTCCTTCTCACAAGGCCATATGTCCCTTTGTATGGTCTCCATTTGTCTTGAATTTTTGTTGCCAAATGACACCATTAGGTTAGGCCATTTATCACCCACTCATTACTGCTGTTTTCTAACTAATTAACTATGCCATTTATCACTTCATGTTTCATGTCAAATGTAACTAATTCATAAGCTTAATTTTAGTCATCTTAATTTTCTAGCATTTTTCCTAGACTCAACTTTATTTCTTATAATTAATCAAACTATAATTCAAAACATACACAATATACAATTCACATCCTGTTCAATTTAACCTTTCATACCTAGAAATGAGTCAATTGAGTGCATATACATTGTTTGCTATGTGTACTAATTCATAATTCATGTGTGTATCCTTTTGTTATGCATATGAATGAAATGCAATTCATGATTTTTTAGTGATATCATTTCTCTATCATAGTCTAGGGTTCTAATCTCCCATAAAAAATGGCTATTACAATTATCCACCCTTACAAAATTTCGTCCTCAAAATTTTTACCTTATTGATCAAATAGATGGGGGTACTGTTTCGTCATGTTCTCTTCAGTCTCCTATATAGCTTCTTCTATCAATTGATTCCTCTAAAGTACTTTAACTAATGTGATCACTCGATTTCTCAAAAGTTTAGTCTGATAACCAACTATCTTAACCAGTTCCTCAACATAACTCAAATTACTAGAAATTTCAATCTCATGCTGGCAACACATGTCGGATCTGAACGATACCTTCTAAGTATACTGACATGAAACACGTTATGAATCTGAGCTATCTTAGCTGGTAATGCTAACCTATATGCCAATGGTCCAACTCTCTTGGTAATTTCATATGGACTAATGTATCTAAGGATTAACTTACCCTTTTTACCAAACTTGAGCCACACCAAGGTGATACTTTCATAAACACTTTATCTCCTATTTAATACTCCATATCACTCAAGTTCTGATCTGCGTAAATTTTTTATCTATCTTGAGCTGCTTTAATTCTACTTCAGATCAATCTCACTTTACCAATAGTGTCTTGATTTAATTTTGGGTGTTCAATAATCTTTAGACCCTCTTCATCCTAATGCAAAGGTGCTTGACACTTCCTACCATATAATGCTTCATAAGGAGCCATACCAATACTACTGTGGTAATGATTGTTGTAGGAAAATTAAATCAGAGCGACATATTGATCCCATGCTCCTTGGAACTCCAAAACATAAGCTTTAAGCATATCCTCAACAGTCTTAATAGTTATCTCACTTTGCCCGTCTGTTTGAGGATGAAATGTTGTACTAAAATTTAACTTTGTAACCATGACTGACTATAAACTACCCCAAAATCTAGAAATGAATCTGGGATCCCGATCAGATATAATAGATGATGGGACACAGGTAATCTTACAATCTCATTCACATATCTCTGGGCCAATTAATCTAGTTTATTATTCTCCCTCACATGTAAGAAATGGGTTGATTTTGTCAGTATATCAACAATGACCCAAATAGCATCATGTTGCCTCGAAGTCCTCGGCAAACCTATAATGAAATTCATAGTAATCTTTTCCCATTTCCATTATAGAATTGGCAATGAATGTAACTTCTTAACTGGTGTTTGATGCTCAGCCTTAATTTATTGACAAGTGAAACATTTAGCCACATATTCTGCCACTTTATTTTTCATCCCTAGCCACTAGAAATGTTGTTTCAGCGTACTGTACATCTTGGTAGTGCCAGGATGCATAGCATAAGTTGCCATGTGTGCTTCTTCTAGAATCTTTTTTCTTAGATCCTCAACATCAGGTACACACAATCTCTGCTTCAACCACAGTGCATCATCTCTTAACTCAAATTCAAAACTTGAATCTTATTTCAACTTCACTAATTTGGAATCTTTACTCTGAACTTTTTTTTCTTTCATGTAATACTGGCCTAAGCTTCAATGTAGCTACTAATGCTTCATTTTACACCAAATTCAATTCAACATTCAATTCTCTCAAGTGTACTAGGTTTGGTAATGTCGATACTTGTATTTGTGCCACACTGCTATTAGATTTTCTATTTAAAGCATCAGTCACAACATTAGCTTTACTAGGGTGGTATTCAATTAATCTTTAAATAATTTAATCCACCGTCATTGTCTTCTATTCAACTCCTTCTGACTCAACCAATATTTCAAACTTTTATGATCTGTAAATATCTAAAAATTTTCACTATACAGATAATGTCTCCAAATCTTTAATGCAAACATCACTACGACAAGTTCTAAATCATGAATCGGATAATTAAATTCAGGAGACCTCAATTGTCTTGATGCATATGCAATCACTCTACCAAACTGCATTAAAACACATATTGACCCCTAGTGTGAAGCATCACTATACACTACATATCCTCTAGATACAAAAGGAAGAGCTAACATTAGTGTTGTAGTCAATCTATGTTTTAAATCTTCAAAATTCTTTTAACATTCATTAGTCCATCTAAAAGGTACATTCTTTCTTTGAAGCTTTGTCAACGGGGCTGAGATAAATGAAAACCCCTTTATAACCCTCCTGTAATGACTAGCTAATCTAAGAAAACTCCAAATATCAAGCATATTTCTCAAGACTTCACACTTCATCACTACTTCAATTTTCTTTAGACCCACCTGTATGCCCTGTCCAGACACTATGTGACTCAAGAATACTAATTGATCAAGCCAAAATTCATATTTACTAAATTTGGAATACAATTTTGCTCCCTCATTATCTTGAATACTAGCCTCAAATGCTCAAAATGTTTTTCTCTATTCCTCGAATACACTAAAATATCATCGATAAACACAATCACAAAATGATCTAAGTAAGGATAAAATACCTTGTTCATCAGTGCCATAAAAGCTGCTTGAGCATTTTTCAATCTAAAAGGCATCGCTAAAAACTCAAACTTCCCATATCTGGTCTTGAATGCACTCTTTGGTACATTAACTTCTGCTATCTTCAACTGATAGTACCCTGATCTCAAATTCAATTTAGTAAATACCTGAGCTCCCTTTAACTGTTCAAGTAAATCATCTATCCTCGGTGAAGGATACTTGTTCTTCACTGTCACCCGATTCAACTACCTATAGTCATTACATAATCTCAAAATCCCATCCTTCTTCTTCACAAACAAAATTGGAGCTCCCCAAGGTGACACATTAGGTCTAATGAAACCATTATCTAACAATTCCTGCAACTGGGTCTTAAGTCCTTAAGTTCCATAGGTTCCATTCTATACGAAGGAATTGATATAGGAGAAGTACCTGGAACTAAGTCAAAGTCAATCGTAAACTATGTCTCCCTTTTCGGTGGAAAACCTGGTATTTAACAGGGAACACATCTGGGAAATCCCTAACACCAGGAATATCTTGTACAGTCTATTCGATTTAGGTATCAGATACGTAGGCTAACTAAGCTTCATATCCACCTTGAATCAGTCTGAGAGCATTCATTGAAGAAATTAACCTAGTTGGGACTACTTGATTAACACCTCGAAATATCACCTTTGGTTGATTAGGGGATTCACTGGTCACTTCTTTAGTATAACAATGCATTACCGCGTTATGCATAGTAAGCCAGTCCATACCTAATATGAGGTCTATCTCCTTCAACTGCAATACTATCAAGTCAGCCTCATCAATTCGAATGATACACCCTTTACAGACTTCCCCACTCATGTTAGACAATTATCTCAGTCTGTGCTCCAGAGATTGCAGGATAGTTTCAAAGCTGATGTTCAAGAGAGCCACAATGTAAACAGGCTTCTGTTAACCTCCAATAGTCTCCACCATGTTTCTTTGCATAGTTCTCACATTCAAGTAGCTATTGTCTTTGCCCTCGAGAAGTCTATCCTCTAATTACCTGACCTCTGTCACTACTAGTTTGAGCCAAGCCACCTCTTGGTATAAATCCTGCTTTCTTGATTTAAATTATGACTGGGATGATCGATTCTGGTGTTTACTGAATCTCCTGCCAGAATCAACCTGGGACTCACCCTATATCTTTATTTTGAACTCCTGCTTGTACTCTCCTTGCCCATCTTTTAGTAATTGCTCAATTCAAATTGAGGCAGCTTTCATCTCATTAAAACTATGTAAATTTGTAATGGCAAGTCTCCTTTTGAACTCCATATTCAGCTCATCTTAAAACCGCCTACACTTGTTTTCTTCAATCAGAATTAATGCAGTGGCATATCCCATTATTCATTAAACCTCATCTCATACTCAACTACAGTTAGGCTTCCCTGTTTCAAATATAAAAACTCCTTCATTTTTCTGTCTAGGTAAATCTTGGGCATATAGTTCTCTTTAAAGAACCTCAAGAAGTCTTGCCAAGTGAGATGACATGGTCAGATGAAACTGCTAGGAATAGTCTTCCACCACTAATAAGCTAGACCTTGGAGCAGTGAGATTGCATAATCAAACCTTTCATCAGACCCACAATCCATATGATCAAATACCCACTACGTTCTTTCGTACCAACTTTCTGCCTCAGTAGGATCTGTCCTTCCATAGAAGTCCACAACCCCCTGGTTTTTGTGTTTATCATACCTTCTTTCTCTTCTCGCAAGAATTATCAGAGACATCTATTCATACTGAGGTATTAGAAACTCTCTATTGGCTCTTATGGACGCAAGGTCAGTTGACTATGCGACTTGGTCTCCTATCGCTGATGACTTATATAAAAAAATAAGTGTAATCACTAGACGACTCTGTCACCATATATCATGTCTATGTGCTCTTATATATGACCCTAAGGATGCCAAACTATGCTCTGATACCAAAAATTTAACACCCCATTACCATAGAACATATACCCGAACATCCGGAGGATATTCAAGAATATACCCTATGGGAATGGCATGTTAAGGCAATCGTAATCATTATTATGGCATCATAGAACACAAGTAATCTACATGACACTAATGTCTTAATTCAATCTCTTGATTTGAATTAAGGAATATATGCAATAAACATGACAAAAACATACACATTGAATCATTACGATAATAATTTAATAAAATAATTCAAGAGTAATTTCTATCAGAAAGTTTAGCTATCCCAAGACATATACATTGAATCAATATGAGAAGTTTTTAACAAAATAATTTAAGATTAATTTCTAACTAAAATTTTAGTTATCCAAGATGTAAATTAACCACCTAATATTTAGATTCATCATATAAAAAGGTAGAAAGGAAAAGAGATAAGAAATTAGATGTTACATAATGATCATTCTCTTCTAGCCCTTGTGTAAAAAAAAATGGAAAATTGGATTGATCTTGTTAAATTTCTTGTTTGATCTTGTTCTCCCTTGTTGGTTTCCTCCAAAATATGTTCTTCCTTGTCTATTGATACCTTCTAACTCACTTAGGGCATCTCTTTCAGTTTCCTAAGTTAGCTTAACTCCTAAATAGTTTTAAAACTTTAAAAACATGTCAATTCCCATGTCTAACTTGATTTTTAGCTTTCTAGTCATGACAGAGAGTTTTACAGCTTCCAAAAGTCTACTTTCCAACTTCTTATAGCTTTTCTACCTTTTGACTCTTCTTATAACTTTATCATTGCTCATCCTTTGTCCATGAAATTTTATGTAGACTCAACAACATGATTTTCTTTCTCCCTAAATTGATTCCACAACAATTATAACTCCATAAGTGAATATAATTGCACAGAAAAGTTAGCCACAGTTGATCTGTCACTTTTTTTAGCTTCTCTTTCTCATCTCTTAATACACTCTTCATGGCATGTCTTATTAACTTAATATTTGATGTGGAGCTTCCTAGCCTGAAGCTCTTGCTTTCTAAATTGAGTCCATATCTCTTACAACTCTAAAATTGTATTAAAAAACTCACAAAATTTCTGCAGAACATGAATAGTCTACCAAAGCAACTTAAGAAACATCTTATTGAAGAATCAACTAGTTACACAACAAATCACGTGGAATTTCCCTTCAAACCTAAGATAATGATCATGAGATTATGCCTAAAATATGTGTATGTAGGCACCTAAATGCATGTTTAGAGAAGTGTGTTAAAAACCAATTTTTACATAGACTAGAGTACTAATGGTAGTATTTGTGGTCGACTAATAGGTGTTTTCTACAGGTACAAGTCAAGCAGTAATAGAACTTCTGGCATTGACTAGTTGAATAATGAACAGTTCGTTTAGGTTTTGTGACTTTAATCTAAAAGAAAAATGATGGTATAAAATGTTGGCATTAATGATTCCATTTTTGTTTATATTATAGTGCAATAACAACTCACTTTTTTTTAATGATTTTATAAATTAGAACAACATCTAGATTGATCTTCTAACTACTTTTAACTATAGATGCTTAGTCACAAGTGTATAGAAGAAGTTGAATTCCTTGAATAAATTGGGAAAAGATTTATAATTTCAAGTTAGTTTTTGAGTTTAATAAGCTTAAGAGAGAATGTGAAGTTTTTAGGCTTCATTCATTGTGATTTTTGAGCACCTGAGTATTTATTTGATCAAGCAAAACAGAAAGAATATATATTTTTATTTTGGATCTTAGCTTGAATTAAGTTGGGCCTTAATTTTTGGGGTTGATTTTGATATCATTGATAAGGTTACTCTTCCCCTATAAGAAAAGCTTTCTTAGGTTACTCTTCACTTTTTATAATTATAGGTTACTCTTCTCCTTTAAAGAAGATTTGAAAAGTTTGCACTTCTTTGCTTATAAGGGGTTTTCTCTAACTTAAAGAAGATTTTATTGTAGTAAAAATTTCAACAACTTCTGAGAGAGTGGGCGAAGGCTAGAGGTTGTAACCAAACCACTGTAAAAATTGATTCACAATTTCTATCCCTACATTCTTTACATTGTGTAATGTTGACTTAATGATTAAATTTTAATCTCGTTGAATTATTTTGTATCATTGTCATAATAATTATATGTAGAACTGTAGTTGGAGATTGCATTTATCATAGAAATTTATTTAGGTTTAATTTAGAATTTCTTAGAACACCTATTTCGTCTCAACTTAAGTGCCATATGGGGTTAATAAGGCACATCAATGTCATAATTCTCTCTTGATAATTTATTTGTTTTGGTCATCAATTGATACAATTTTTCTTCTTTACTAAATTCCCATTACAAAAATTTATTCCATGTATTTGGATAGAAAATTGAAATTTAAACTCGTGTAAAAATTGTCTTAGACTTATAATTCTCATATATTATATGTAAGGGATGACCTTGAGAGAGAAAGTAAGTGAGTTACAAAATTTTGATCTTTACTCTTGCTTGAAGACTAAATATCAATGTGAAAATTTGAATTAACCTTTGATGCTATTTTACAAGAATAGCTAAGATATTGATCATAGAGAAATGACAATTTTTAATCAATTCAAAAAGAAAAGTTAATTTCAGAAATATTGGAGGTTTATACATATATTATTTGTCAATTTCCTAATATTAATCATAATTTATGATGAAAAGCAAGTATACTTGATTAATAAATAATTTAATAGATTGAGTCCAAAAATCATGTCATATGAATCTTCTAGAACTATTATGTGAATAGGTTTATGATTATTTAGAAACTCCAAATTGAATTTAATTTATAATTAAAATAATTAAATATTCAATTTAAGACAAGTATTGAATGAGGGTTTTTTAACTCTTAAAATCTAACAAAAGTTTTCAAAGTTCAATAGATTAATAAAGTCTATTAAATTATTGGGTGAAACATATTAATCGTATGTTTATGAAAACAAGACATAACTATGGTCAGAGCCTTATCTATATTAATCCCAATTCTTTATTTAGTCCTACAATAAATTATACTAAAATGTTTTAAAAACAAAAAGTTCAAACCTAAAACCTGTATTTATATTTGAGGCATTCAAAGGAAATCAAAGTTGGTCATTTATCAAACTTTTCTAGTAATTAGAGCTAAAAGTATGGTCCACGTTGGTCAGTTTCCTAGTAATAATCGCAATATAGGACCAATGGACAGGTGCACCACTTCGACAAGTAATATGGAATAATGAGTCTCGAATATCATTTCCTTATAGATAAAAATTTAAGTATTAGGGCACCTACCATTTAATTATCCAAATGATCGAAAATGGTGAACTAATAAAAAGCTTAAAATGTAAATATGCTATCATTCAATCCGAACACCTATTAATGAATTAAAACTATCTCAATAATCAAAATTAGAAAAGGTTTCAAATTTCAATGCGTTAACCACCAAAAGAGATTAGTGTTGGGTGGATATAGTGCAATTTTCACATTAAAGAAGGAACGATAAATGTTCATGGAAATGCCTTTTTTTATAAACTCAATTTATTTACTTGCTCCATATACAAATTAGAATAAAAGGCATAAAGTTCAGGAAACCTAATCTTAAGGTTTTTAGGAAAAAGAACCCTTACAAAAAAAAATCCTAAAACTTAATCCATTTATAAATTCAATTGTGTTAATTAATTTTCTAATAATTAAAAGCTAATGGTTATGGATCTTGTAATTACTTATCAATCTATGTTCGATGATTAGTCTATGGTGGATAAATTAAACACTTTATTATATAAAAATCTTCTTAACCCATCTATTTTCCTAACTTTAGCTAAAAAAAATTATGCATACATATTTAACATATAATAAAAAATGCATATTCATTTATGAAGATAAATTTTGGAGTTAATATATACACAATAAAAAGAGTTGGAGGAAATACAATTGAAGTAGTAGATATCCTTGTTCAATTTACAGTCCCTATTCACTTAAATGTTCCCAAAGGTCCTACATTGTTAATACGAAAGAAGAAAGAATGAATGAAAATTCAACCTTGATTGGAGACTTCTCTCCATTTTTTCTTTTTAACATCCTTATACAGTTTTTTCGTGGTTGCTAAGGTTTGAAGACCTAAAATGTTACAAGGGTAAATTAGTCCTTTTCTTCTCAAACCAACTTCATTCTCATTTTGAATTTCAACATAACAACCTTTGGACACAAAAAGCATCAATGTCATTTAAACTATCATTGATATTCTATTTTCATTTTTATGCGAAACTGTGGTATACAAAGTGTACAATAACACAACATTTATCTTTTATCTACAAGGCATATTATAAAGCATCCCAATTTGAAAGCAATAATGTCATGTTAAACCTATAAACAAAATCTTATTATCTTAGAAAAATATTACATACAACAATGAATTAGAGAAGTAAAGCTAAGAATCTTAAAGGAAGAATATTTCACTTGCTTCGTCCACCATCTTCGATATATATGACTTTGGCCATTGTTTTTTTATATTAAAACTTTTATTATTATGATTTTTACCTCGAAGAGTTTAAATGGGTAAACTCTGATCACCTAAAATGGACATGGATTTTAACTTCTTGGGAAAGAATTGTAACTAAGAATTATACTACAATACCATGTCCCCCACTTTAATGTCTCAATGTAAGAGCTATTTGTCATACTAATTCTTTGCTCTCTCCTTATAAAGCTTTAAATTATGATATGAATTAAAATTAAACCCATTAAACCCATTAAGCTACTTAAACCCTGTTTGACCTATATATTGTAAATCAGAATTGAAAATTTTATTAGCGTAACAAATCCTATGATTTAATTCCATCGGTAGATTGTAGACTATACTATATACCATCTTAAAAGAGGATATACTTATAAGAGTGTTAAAAAAAGTAGTTTTATGTGCTCTAAGTGCATCATTTAACTTTAATGTCTAATCTCGACATAAGAATTAATAGTATTTTTAAAGATTTTATTCATCTCTCTATTAAATACCTTGACTTAACCATTAGTTTGAGCATAATAAGGTGTGGATTCTTTAAGGATAATATCATATTTAACTATTAAAGTGTCAAACTTTTTATTACCAAAATGTGAACTCCATTACTTATTATATCCTTTACAGTCCCGAAACATGAAAAAAAAATGTTTTAAGGACTTAATTACACCTCCAACCTCATTGGAAGGCAAGGCTTAGGAAACTGTTGTATGTAGTAAATATTCTAAATATTAAAAGCTTCACACACACCTTAATGTTAGTTAACGACACATCATGCCTATTTGAAGTGTTACTAACCCTTTGACATATATCACATGAATTCATAAAATTTTATGCATCCTTAAAGAAGATAAGCCACTAAAAACCATATTTTAAGACCTTGTTAGTAGTCCTAGATGTCCGTCTACTTCTCTAAAATGACAATGATGCAAAATGAAGGACATCTCCTGTTTAGGTGCACACCTTCTAAAAATTTCATCCACAAAAATCTTGTACAAAAATGGGTCGTCCAAATGAGTATGCTTTGGTTTATATAAAATCTCTTTCTTTTGTTGATAACTAAAATTTGCAGGAAGGATATTACTAACAAAGTATTTGGTAAAGTCTGTATATTAAGGGAAAATAAACTTTGCCATTACTTATTCTTTTGAATATTGTTCCATAATGTCATAGTTTGATCCTAATATTGCATAATGTCCTTGTTTGACCCCTTCTCCATTGTTTCCTCACACACCTTGACAAATGATCAATTACAAAATTTTCCTATCCCTTTTTATGTTTTATCTCATCATCAAATTTCTAGAATAATAAAAACCATTGAATTAACCTTAGTTGTGAATCTTATTTAATCATTAAATATTGAAGATACATTTGGTCTTTATAGACTAAATTTTCAGATGAAATAAAGTATGATCTAATCTTCTCAATAGCAATCACAAACATTTCCTTTTCAATAGTTTTGTAATTATGTTAATCTTCATTCAAGGTTTTATTTGCAAAGTAAATGGCATGGAAAATTTTAACTTTTTGTTGTCAAAGTACTTCTCTAACTACAAAGTCACTTACACCACATATTAACTCAAGTAGAAGAGACCAATCAAGAGATACAAGTATTGGTGTACTCACAATTATTTCCTTTATCAATTGAAAAGATTACATGCATTTATCAACAAAGTTAGGCATGAATTCACAAGTATGGCTAAACTATGCAATTGATAGGGATGTATTTTGTTATGTTTTATTATGTCATTTCTCTTGTATTCATCCATAATTTTGATGAAAAAGTACTCAAATTGTGCTTAATTTGTATTAAATGATAGATTGGATATGTTTTCACTTGTTTTTGATGAAAAAAATGTTTTGAAGAATCTAGAGAGAGCAAAGGTGTAGCTACTGTTGGAAATTGCAATTACTACTGGAAATTGCAACTAGTATTGGAGACTAAAGAAACTGCTAGAAGTTCAGTCGATCAAAGATGAAATGCTAGTCGACCGGCCTATATCTATAGAATGCACATAACATTGTGCAATAGACCATCGTTCACATCTAAAATTTTTAGGATAAAAGGGACATTTTATGATCCTCATTTTTACCCTAATTGGAAATGTATTTTAAACCTCTAACAGTGTACAGGTGGGGGAAGCCTTACAACCCTCCTAAGCTTTCCATTGTTTTCTCCTTGTTTTCTTGCTAGTTTTGTAAGTTCTTAAAGACATATGTAAGGTTTTGAGTTAGTTTTGATTTTCAGCAGTTATTAAGTGTTTTGAAATAGTTTTTATGCTTTGTTTTAAGTTGTTTAATGAATTGAAGTTGTATTTTCATTTTTATATCTTTCTAAGCGTATAAATTAAGTGTTTGGTTGAATTGTTTAGGTTGATTTATATGCTGTCTAGGTTCTATTTCATTGATTACTAGTAGAATGATGAATTAGCTTATTGTTTCTCTCTTGTTTTTGGTGTTCTAGGTTGGTTTTTGCTTTAATTCTGTTGTTTTTGTCTCTTTAGGCTATAGATATCTTAATTTTAGTTTTTGTTCTTTTTTATTTTACTTAATTTTTATGTTGGTGTTTGGGCTTTATGTTTCAATTGGAATTAACTTGAATTTTAGTGAGAAGTCATGGGTTTTCAATAGATTAGTGTCAAATTCCAATTTTTAGTACTTAGTTTGTAGTTTCCAGCTTGAATTTCATTTGATTAAACATGGGTTCTGTTCATTCAATGCAAATTTTGGTTAGTTTAACTATGTGTGGTAGGTGTTTGGGTGCTAGAAGTTATTTTAAGTATAATGGGTAACTATTTGTGAGAATACGATTAGGTTTTATTGAATTTGGTGCTTTAAAGCTTAGGTTGGATTGAAACTTAGGTTCAATGTTAAGTTTAGGTAATTATCTCTAGGCTTGATGACCCTTTAGGTAATCATCTAATCCAAAAGTTAGGGTTGAGCACGTGATATGTAATAGTCCATAGCGATTCTTGAAAGTAGCACTAGACTAGTTGGATTTATGGGTAACCATAGCTAACTAGTCTAGGGCTCCAATCCATGAAG
>JAOXYD010036950.1:0-13884 GCA_028565735.1 Pinacopodium congolense | reverse complement strand
TGTTTCAATTAGATATAAATTATAGAATTAATGTTTGCTTTAATTAAATCCAATCATAATTATTCTTGCTAATTAATAATTAATTTATAATTGATATTTGAAAATAACCTTTTCAAAACTAAATTCACTTTAGTTAGAGAATTCCCAAATCATTATTAATCAAGAATAATAGAACATTCTCTATAATCACTTAAAGGTTACGAATCCTTTATTGATTTACTCAACTATTGTCATACAGCTCACAATATATTCAAGTACTACTGACTAAATCATTCAATAGAATAGGTCAAATGTAGTATAAAAATATAATAATTTTTATATTAGATACATTAATAATCTTAAGTCTAAAGATTAATTATACAATTATTAAAATAAGGAGACCTATAGAGACAAGTCATATTCCATCGGGGTCCTCATAATTGATTCAATTTAATAAGCTTATTCTCTTATAAGTATCCATGAGTTTGTTTAATATCTCCATATGTTAATTTATAAGATCAATTACTTTTTTCATAAGGAAAAAAATACAAAGTTTGCTAATTAATGAAACCATAATTAGGAACACTTTAGTCATACTACATAGATCCAATTTGAATCTTGTAATTATGATCTCATCATAATTTTAATTTTATAGTTATTATTTAAGAGATTTTATCTTTATTATTAAATGTAAATTCATGATGCCCCTTGTGCTCGGGGAAAAATGTCTTTATTTAATAAATTAACAATGTCAAACATCAATTTACAACATATGGATTAGTAGTAAGGGCATAAACTAACAGTACTCATATGTTAGGTTTGGTCAGGCCATATTATATTATAGGTGCACACACTCATATTAAGGAACAACATATAATTTAAAATCATTAATTTTTAATTAGCTTCTAAATATTATCTAAATGGTTTAATTGTTCTTCGAACTACAATTTTAATAAAAGTCGATCAAAGATCTTTTAATTAAATGTGACATTGAAAGAAATATTTTTTATCAATAAGTTGTAAATCCTTCTTGATACATATAAATATTTAGAGAATAATATACATAATAAACATTATAAATAAGTAAGCTCTTTAAGAATACATAGTTATTAATGCCTAAGTTCTAAAATAAAAATGTTAAGTGCTAGGTAAAATTGTTGGAATTAATAGCTCTTAATAATAAATTAAATAAAATTTGCATTGATATTTTCCATTTAAATAAAAATATATTATTTAATAATAAAGAGTATAACAATTACCAATTAGTCCTTTTTTACAAATGTTCGTGAAAGTTTGTATTCTTTTCTACTGTATTTATATTACAAATACAAGGCTTATTTTAGGTTTCAATGGTTAGTCAAAGCTTCTAATTTTATTCTAATCATCAAAAGAGAAAAACACATGCATGAAAAATTAAAAATCAAACAGAGAAGGCGACGAAGTTAGTAATAAAATATTGTTATATGTCAAACACTAAATTAATATGATTATCTTGATTTCATTTTCTATATTCAACTAATTTCTTACAACAAAATTTATGTTTTCATTATCAATTATGATCATTTTTCTTTCAATTTGATCACTTATGCAATCATTAATATTGGGTAAATTGTATATTTTATTAGCATACAATTTACTAATTTTACCCATTTTTATGTAAAATTAATCTTCTAATAAGCATTTTGTGAAGTTTGTAGGTAAACCTTATATTTAGGGCTTTAAGTATTTAAAAAGAATGGTTTTTTGTTGAAAAAGAATAGAAGAAAAACATGGGTTCATAATGGCACCATACTTATCTTTATGTAAATCATTGTTATGGTGTAAAGGAGAAGTTAAAAGAATAATGGTGATCTACAGTAACACCATCCTAAAATGGCCTTACACAATAAAATCGTTGTGCACTCATTTAAGTGTCATTTTGATAATTAATTAGGATAAACTTCCACAAACTTATCCATTATGATTTTTTAAACCCTAATAACCACCCTAGTATAAAAAGGAAAGAGACATATCACTAGGCGATTCCTCTTTTTTATTTTTTCATAGTGTCTTAGATGGCTAGAGTGTGAAGAGAAGAAAAATTCCATTAGGTCTGTACTTCAAATAATTGGGGCGACTGAATTGGTAAACTAAAAGTTAAAAATCTTAGGAAGTAAAAGGATATCATTTATGAGTTTTCTTATTTCTTTACTTTTTGTGTGTTAATTATTCATGTTAACTTTGAAATAAATGTTTTTGTTATCTAGATAGAAAAACTTAAAGATTAAATTGTATAGGAGTGACTTTTACTTTTAATTTAAGAGATTTTTTTCTAATGAATTATCTATGATTTTTATGCATGATTAGATTTTACTATTAAAGAAATTAAGTTGCCTTAGATAAGTGAATTGTCTAATTCAAGAAAAATCTAAGGAAATTTCGAACTAGATAAACTTAAGCCAATTGTGTTATTGCTCTTCATAATATAACTTTAGTTGATCTATTTAATCAATTATTTAAATAAACTAGTTTTCAATTTAGCATTTAATTTCTATAATCCATTGTTTTTTAGGTTAAATAATAATTCAAAGGTTTAGAATAGTAATCATAAAAATCCTTATGGTAATGATATTCGACTTACTTAGATAATACATAATGATAGGTGCAATTTCCTAAAATTTGTGAGGTATAAAAACGAGTTGATTTAGATTTAAGACTTCATATGATCAAGTTTTTGGCATTGTTACAAGTGATTCCTTGTGATATTAGGAGAACTTAGAATTATTATTTCAACTATTTTTATTTTAATGTTTGTATTTAATTATTTTATTTTATTTTTTCAATTTAAACACTTTATTGTTTTTTTATTGATTATAAGTAGATTTTATGGTGTATAAACTAGAGCACAAGTTTTAATCTTATTGAAACTAATCCTAAGATAAAGAAAGTAGCTATTGAGCACATAGAGAAAGAGAGAGGCTTTAGTAAGAAGAAAGATAAAGCAATGGCTGCAGAATCTATGAGGCATGGCATAGGAGAACAGATCAAGGTCCATGTCAAACTATTCAAAGCCATTAATTTATAAGAAACAGTCAAGCATTGTAACCATTGTTTAATATTAATAATTTTTTAGATCAAACCTAATATTGTTCAAATGTTGTAATAGTTCGTTCAATTTGATAGATTATCATATAAGGATCCTAAAGCTCATATCATTAATTTTCCAAAGATATATGATACAATCAAGATTAATGGTGCCACAATTGACACCATTTGACTACAACTATTCCCATTTTCATTCAAGGTTATAGTGAAGCAACGGTTGAAAGTTTTACCTCTAAGATCGATTACTACTTGGGATAGCTTGGTAAAAAAAATTCTTGCTCAAAAATTTTTCTAAAAATTAAAATAGGTTAATGAATAGCAAAAAGCTCCTAGAATTATAATCAAGACAAGTAACTTGAAGCCATTAGAACAAGTATTACAAGGGCAAGCATTATTTAAAAAACTACCTAAAGACTAATAATATATAAAGAGTGGTGAAAAATATCAGATTATAGATTCCAAAAAAGTATCAATTTAGTTGAAAGGTATAAATTATCACTTTGAGCCTTGAGAATACCTCTTATCCATTCAATAGTTACTTGCACCATAGTGGGAGCATCTTTTATGTATTTTTTTAAAAATTTTGTCATTCCTCTCCCTCTAAATTACTTAAATGCAATAGTTAAAACTTATTTTAAAAGTAGTGTGATCATCCTTCTTTAGTTATTGACATTCAATACCCCAAATGATGATGTTAGGGTAGCTTTGTACTTTCTAAAAATGGTTATGGAGAAGTTACAATTTGATGCATAGTTGTGAAGAATAGCCACATTTAAAGAATAAAGGTTCATTTGACTCGTGCCTTTCTTTCTGCATATTTGAATGTGCCTGATGAGGAAGATGTATATGTGAGAGCACAAGATTCATTTCATGAAGATTCAATTGGTTTGGATCTCAATTTTTCAGTTGCTAATGTTATTGCTGCCCTAGGATTAGTTTAGGAGAACGATCGCACTTATTCTGTCATACCGTTAGGAGTAAGGGAGCGCATTATTGTTGCTATTTTAAGTTCCAATGTATTCCCTAGGGTGAGTGAGCTTAATAAAGATAAGCTTAGTGATTCCTACCTTATTTACAAGATGCTTCATATGTTAGGAACTATTCTAGGTGATACCATTGGCTAGAATTATCATCACTTCTATGAGGGAAGTGGTGAGGATGCACAAATCTAGCAAGACTTTCTGCTTCCCTAGTTTATTAAGTAGGGCCTTTTAGACAGTAGGATTTGATGTTGATTTTGAGGTGGCAGTGGATAAAGGTCACTATACTCAGACCAATATCGGTACCCTAAAGTTATAGAAGTTTGTGTAAGTACAAGGAGTGTGGTGCTGCTTGACTAAGGATGAGTAGCTTGAGGCTCCACCCGCTCCTAATGATCTTGATGTACCAGAGGAGGAGATGGGTGAGGCTTCATCTGAGACTACGCCGAGTCTGCATCCACCTTATCATTCTTCACCTGTCATGCCACCTCTACCTTCTATTGTTGATCCTTTGACTGGCTTCATGACTTTCTTAATCAACATGGAGTCTCGACATTCTTTAGAGATGTCTGAGTTTTGTGGTGATGTTGAAGCTCGTTTAGGCAGTATGGATCTTCATATGTCTAACATGGACTCACACTTAGCATGAATTGAGGGGGATCAACGATCCCATTCTTAAAGGGTTCGAGATTCGGGTTCAGATGGTTAGAGTCCTCGTAGTTAGGATTTGGATAGTTTCGCAGCTTTTCTTAAGATTTTCACTTTTGTTCATGTGTTTTTGTTTCAATTTTTTACTATAGGTTGTTTTGAATCTGATTTACACATTTTGATGTTTTTGGCTCCTTAATGTACTTTGATTCCACATTATATGATTGGAGCATATTTTATTATTTTCTGTGTTTGATCTTTTTAATGTTTTCAGTTCTTGCTCATTAAATCGATTCAACGGACCATAATACCTTTGTAAAACAGGCGTATTCCTTTCCTTACTCTCTTACTTTATGCATTTCTTTCCCTTATAAACATTGAGGATAATGTTTACTTGAAATGTGGGGTAGGGAATTTATCTTTTATACACATTGGGGATTGTTATACACTTCAATTTATTTATCAATTTCTTATACAATATACCCTTGCATATTATGAATCTAATAGTAATTTAAGTTATCATTAATTTCATCATAATCTATAAATTGTGAAAAAATTACCATTTTAATACTTCTTATTGTCTATGCTTTCATTTGATTTCAATTATTTTGACAATTTCAAATGTTATATGGTTGATTTTGACTATTAATGACTAAATGCCTTTGACTCATTTCATAATTAGGATAAATAATTTGTTTATTTATTTTATAACTTCTTTTAAAGCACTTTTATCATTCGAAAAAAAATGAAAAAGAATCAAAATTAACCCATGAAAATAAATAAATAAATAAATAAAATTAACAATAATTACTTAATTAGTTAAATAAATAAGCAAATTCACTCTTCTGTTTTTTAATCTTATATGTATGTATATATATTGATGAATAAAAGAAAGAAAAAAAGAGAAAAAAAAGAGAAGAAAAAGAAAAAGAAGAGAGCAATATATATATGTGTGTGTGTGTGTGTGTGTGTGTATAAGGATAAAGTTATGAGTGAGGCTAATAGTCAGTTGAGTGAATATGACTTAGTTGAGTAACCGGAGCTTGTTCACGACAAAATGTTCACCTTTATGTAAAAAGACTGAAATGACTTCTCAATTAAACTGCTTATGTATTTAATTAATTAATTAAATTATGTTTTAAACTATTTAAAGGATGTGAAAGTGTCGAAAATATGATGCATTAAACTTAGTGTATTTTTCTTTTACACGTGGAATTGATTTTTGAGATTTAGGTTGAAAGTTGAAAAAGAATGAAATGATTTAAATGCATTTACGATTTGATGTAATCAATTAATTTTATAAAATTTCCATGCATCATTATTTTTTATGGATGAAGAAAGCATTTTCAATAATTGTGTTATTAATTTTGAATTGATTGTCCTATTTCTATATCCTATTATGAAATTGATGATGAATTAATTTGCTTGAGGACAAGCAAATACTTAAGTATGGGAAAATTATTAGGGGTCAATTTGCATATATTTTTCATGAATAATTGTGATGTTTTGACCCCTAAATTCATGATTATATGTTTAATTTTTTATTTGAAATGTTTAATTTATAGGAATTGGATCTTATTTGATGAATGATGAAGATTGGAGAAAGAAAGAAGCAAAAAAATAGTAAATTGGAGGCTTTCCAAGACCAATACGTGGGTTTGGAGATACCCCCATATTGGTCTATAAGACCCCCGTATTCATGAGGCTGTACAAAACCAATACGGCTAGCTCAGGGCGTCGTATTGCCCTAATCCAACCCGCAATATTGGTAGTCAGACAGCATATCCTTTTCCAATCTCAAATATTGTGAGTGTGGCATATTCTTCGTTAATTTTCCTTGTCTACAAGTGTAAGTGGGAGGCTACTAGAGCTCTAAAACAAATAATTAACACAGAAAAACTCATTCAATAACAAGATTTCAGATCTAAAAATTGGAGAGAATTGCTCTTACTTCTCTCTTAGTTTTTCTTAAATTTTCATAGTTTCAACCACTTGTAATTCGAGTGATATTATGTTTTTGAGTTACTACTTTTTGAAGAACATTGTTGAAACACATATCTGTGTTTCTAAACAATTATAGGGGGTTTCTAAACTCAGATTATTGTTGTATTGTCTCTATTTTTCAAATTGATCAAAATTCATGTTCTTATGCTTATATTCTCCTATGTTTTTTTATTTTTCTACAAGTTATTATGGATTTTGTAACCGTGTTGTTGTCTAGATCATGTTGAGGAGTTGAAGACAAGTCCATGAGCTTTCTAAACATGTTTTGTAACTTCTAAACTTATTATTTCAACTTATATTTTTGAATCTATTAAGGTATGTGGCTTAAGATGCATGTTTTGTATGCTTTGATGATCATGTGTGGCTAAATCCATTTTCTAGCTTAGGATTGGTGTTTTAATGTTTTAACAAAGCTTGAATGGATGTAATAAGGTCTCATTTTTTTTATTGAAGGTCTTAAAGTTCTGATTTTAGACTTATCACCTAAGATTAAAGTGAAAGACAATCTAGGATCCAAGAAATCTAATTAGGTTGTTGGAAAAATCAATAAACAACACGAATTAATCCTTGCATGACCAAATTTGGATTTTTTTATGAGAGTTAGAGATTTGAGATCGTAAATCTGGAAATCTAATTCTTAAAATTAAACCCCATTGACTAGATTTAAAGCATAACGAAACTTTAAACAAAGTTTAATAGAGAGAAGGCACAAGTCTTAACCATAGCTTTGTCTTGAATTCGTAAAGGAACTCTAATTCAACCTTTAAATTTGTTTCAAGCTTAATTGATTGATTAATCACCTCATCCTTAGATAGATTCCTCATTTTGATAATTTACAGTAATTTAGAAATTATTTTATATTTCAAAATTGAAAGGTTGGAAGCATAATAGGATAGTTTAGTGTTTTTCGTCTTTTTAATCAATTAATTCAGTATTCTCTAGATAATTGTAATCTGATTGACCTAGTACCTACATCATATAAACTTCTTCATGGGATCAATACTCGGAGTCTTAAATATACTCTAATTTTTTATTTTAAAGTTAGTCTCGAATTAATTGTTGAATTGTGCATTGAAAGATAGATTAATTTGAGCTAATTTTGTATGTGGCCAACCGTAATCAACAATGCTAGAAAATAAAACTTTAACATTAAACTAACAAAACCATAAGATTCAACAACATTCAACATAATACGAACTAAATACATAAATAAAATCAAATGAAAATACATAAACATAAAAAAAATAACTAAAATAGAAGCAATAAACATCTAAACACAAAATCTATAGGCAAAATAAGAAAAGAAATCAAAATAACAAAGAAAGAACCTAAAACTTTACGAAATAAGAGAAAAAACAAGTCTTCCGTAAAAGGGAGCAAAAAAATGATGAAATCTGCTTCTTTCTCTATTTATAGTGCCTCCTTATGTTTTATGAAGGTTTAGGTAAGGAATAGCTGAATTAGCCCTTCTTTTTTTCTTTTCCCACTTCATTAATGGTGGTTAACTTCCTTTAGTGCTAGTCTATTTAAAACACTGTTGAAGGATCTCAAAAACTTCCTTTAATAGTGGTTCATACATTCCTCAATGATGCCATTTATCAGCAGATCAACTATCATTGATGGCTAAGAATGATAACTCCTTGCTCATTTTGCTCCAATTCCTTTCCAAACTTCTTCCTTTCAACTTGTATTTGTGTTCCATAATAAAATCTACAAGTAAATTTAATATGAACATAAAATAATCATTTAAAAACAAAAATAGGGATGAATTCATATCAAAACACATGTCAAAACTTAATCATTTACATTCCTATCAAATACCCCCATTTGAACTATTGATTTCTCTCAAGTAATGACTTAAATACTTCACTCAAACAATTCCAACCAAGAGTCAAGATTTAATTGATTATAATAGAAATCAATCAATTCCTTTAATCCAACTCACAAATTTCAACTCTATCATGATAAAAAATAAGTTAATCACAAGTAAAGCACACAGTTAGTTAAAAAGTAATCCAATATGCATAATATCCAATATTTAATTCATTTAGCATGGGTTATCATATAAACTAATTAAGGATATTAAAATTAACCCAAAACAATTGAAAATTACAACAAACTTTGAGTTTTAAGCAATGTTTGATTAAAAGATCATTTAACTTTTTTAGTGCGAAAGTGAACACTTGTGATAAACATGTTCGGTTACTAGGTTAGATCACCATCTCAAATGGTTAAAAGTACTACTTATAACTTCAACCTTACATTGGGTTAAAGCAAGCGTAGTGAGAAATTCTCAACACGTATGAAAAAAAAGGACGTTTTCAACAACACATCAACAAGAACACTCTTTTTTTCTTCTTCTTTCTTTTTCTCTTCTTTTCCTTTATTTTGCATTTTTTTTGTTTTTTACTTTGTTTTCTTTTTTTCCTTTTGTTATCTTTTGACACTTTATTCTAAGCATCCCATTTCACATTTATATGACAAACCATACGAAATGGACTTAAACACTAAATATTAGACAAATAGAAACATGCAAAGCATTGAAAAGAAAGAGAAAAGAGAAAAAGTTAGAATTATTTCAAGAGTTGAGCAAAGTTCATCAAATTAAAAGCATCAATTTCCTTCAAGTATCATAATTAACTATTAACTAAAGATCATAGTCATTTTAATCTATACATTTTCAAAGCATCACCATCAAACTTACAATAACTCAAGTGTACAAAAATTTTAAACTTGCCCTACCCTACACTTAATTAGACATTGTCTTTAATGTCCTAAAAACAATAGAAAAACACAAAGGCATGGGAACAAGAGAACCCCCTTGATGAGACGAAACTATGAAGTCCTTAAAAGAGATAGTAACCTACTTTTGCTCCAACTTTGGCACACCTACAAAACAAAACATGAAAGAACTTAAACAAAAGCAATTAAAGACTTATTTAACTTAAAAAGAAAAGAAAAGAAAACTAAAAGGAAAGGTTGGGTTACCTCCTAACAAGTGCTTGTTTTAGTTCTTAGGATCCACCCCTACTATGTACATCACGTATTGTCAAATGGATATTTAAGCTTGATAGGAAACATGCTCAAACTCATAAATGAGCCTGGAGAAGCTTCCCTCGAACAAACTCAAAATAAACACGATGTACTAAACTTTAGGGAGGCGAAACTAAATTGTTTCTTCGTTATACTCTAATGTCCACTCTCTTCTATAGGCATCACCCTTATAGCTCATTCAACACATTTACACCATGCAACTATTCTTCTTTCTTCTTCACTTCTTCTTTTGCTTATTTTTTCAGTGAATAAATAGGGAAAGGAATCAAAATTTGGTTAGTAATAATAGGAAATGTATCACCTACCATAGGAGGTGATTCATCCTCTATCATTTCTGGAGCAAGTGCCTCTTCCTCTCCTAGCTTCTCTTACTCTTCCTCTCTTGCTTCTGGGTTCTCCCATAGTTCTCTTCTCTTTGATGAACTAATGCACATCTCCTACCTTGGTTCTCTCTCTCTCTCTCTCTGGTTGGTTAAACCTGCTTGAAGATACTTGGGCTTCTATGCTCCCTATGAACTTTTCCAACTAGCTTACTTGATCTTCCAAGTTCTTCAAGCTACTCCTCATTTCTTGCTAAAATTGAAGAGTACTTCTCGCCAAGCTTTGTACGATCTCCTCTAATGACATCCTATTAGCTTGTGGTAGTAATGGTAGAGGTAGAGGAATGGGCTGGAAGTGTGGGTATTCTTGGTAATAATACGGTGGAAAATCGAACTTATACTATTTGTCCAACAATATAACACATGTACGAGTTGAATAATCTAAAAAAGAGCAAACATCACATACCTAACTTATTCTTCATTCATTATTACTTGCGTAGTTAAGGATGTAAGGTTCATCACTTGATGCTCTAACTTGCAAGTAGTAAGAAATTGAAAGTCATTATTAGAATAAAGATAGTAAGAAAAATCAAAATAAAAAGTGTACTGATAATGACCCATGCCACTAAAAGTTTATAGTCTTAGAAAAAGCGGTGAAACTAAAACAAACAGAAGACAAGATGATCAAAATAAAAAAAATAAAAAAATAAAAAATATTAGAAATAGCTAAACACAAGTGCCAGTTTCTCAGCAATGGTCCAAAAAATTTGATAAAGCTATCGCAAGCTCACCAAATAATAAATTTTACCTAACTAACCTAGCGAACTAGGTAGTAGAGAAAATCATGGTTGATTCCATAGAAAGTTAGTGGTGATTATAAGGTACTTCTAAGGTTGCATTAAAAGAAAATCAAAAGGAAAGAAAGCAACTTGTATTTTTGCGAACATAAAAACAATAGAAAGGAAAACAAATGAAAATAAAACTATAACACAAATAAAAAGAAACTAATAACAATAGAACGAAGCTGGGTAGAAGATATATCTAAGATCCAAAATTTTCAATTAATCATTGAAATATATAGATTGCGATTAGTCTAAGATGCTACCCTATAAACGCGAAGAAGCTTTTGCTTCCTAAGTTCCTTCAATCTTAGATAAATCTAACAAGATTTGAAAATATCCCTAACTATGTAAAAATCTAAAACAAGCTCTCTAGATTTAGTGTCACTGTAACATTAACACAACAGAGAATAACTAGCCTAAGCCACAATCTCACAAGCTCAGATTTTGTAACTTAAAGAATTAGAATCCTAGGCTATTGATTAAGTTTCCCTATAAATTCAACTAGCCTATCATCATTTATGGTATTTGCTACGAATGATTACATATCAAATTGAACTAGAAATTATACACAGGATGGCCAATCATATGATTAATCCCTAATTCATGACATTAAACTGGAATTCCAACTCAACCTTAACCTAAACACATTACCCAATTCATTCCAAGTCAATTCTCACAATTTTAAGTCCAAAATCCCATCAATATCGTCCAACCCAAGATAAATCCAACTTAACATAATGAAATTAACAATAAAACAAAGTAAAATAAATAAAACAGCACATAAAAACATAGAAATCATAAAGGAATTAATAGAAATAATGCTCAAAAATAAAACTTTAACATTAAACTAAAAGAAACTTAAGATTCAACAACATTTATCATAATCTAAAGTAAAGATAAAAAGAAAATCAAATGAAAATACATAAACAGTAGTAAAACTTCCAAACAAAAGCTATAAACACCTAAAACATGAAATCTATAGACAGAATAAGAAAGGAAATTAAAAGAACAAAGAAAAGAACCTAAAACCTAAGGAAATAAGAGAAAAAACAAGGCTGCCCTAAATGGGAGCCCAAAAATGACGAAATCTACTTCCTTTCTTTATTTATAGTGCCTCCTTAGGGTTTATGAAGGTTTGGGTAAGGAATAGTCCAGTTTTCCCTTCTTTTTTTCTTTCCTCTCTCCTTCAATGGCAGTTAACCTCCTTTAATGGTGTTCTGTTTTAATCACCATTGAAAGATCTGAGAAACATCTTTCAACGGTAGTTCCTGCATTCATCAATGGAGTCGTTTATCAGCAAATCAAAGTCGTTGAAGGATCTGGGAAGCGTCCTTCAATGATAGTTCCTGCATTCATCAACAATTCCATTTATCAGTAGATCAACTACTGTTGATAGCCCAGAATGGCATCTCCTTGCTCACTTTACTCCAATTCTTCTCAAAACTTCTTCCTTTTAACTCTTATTTGCATTCTATACATCTGCATATGAATTCAATATGAACACAAAATAAGCAGTTAAGCATAAAATAAGGATGAATCTATATCAAAAAACATTGCAAAACTCAATATTTTACATCTCTATCAAATACCTCAACACTTGAAATATTTCTTGTTCTCAATAAATGACTTAAATACTTCACTCAAACAATTCTAACTAAGAGTCGAGAGTTAATGGAGCACAACAAAAATCAATTAATTCCTTTAATCCAATTCACAAATTTCAATTCTATCATAATTAAAAAAAAGATAATCACAAGCAAAGCACACATTTAGTCAAAAAGTAACCCAAGATGCATAATATCTAACATTTAAGCTATTTAGTATAGGTTATCACATAAACTAATCAAAGATGCTTAAAATTGACCAAAATTAATTGAATATTACAACACAATTTGAGTTTTGAGCAATGTTTGTCCAAGAGGTCATCTAATTTTTTAATGAAAAGGTGAACACTTGTCATGAATACCCCACATTACTAGGTTAGATCATCATCTCAAATAGCTTAAAGCACTACTTATAACTTCAATTGGGTTGAAGCCAATAGATTGAGAATTGCTTAAAACGCACAACAACACAAAAAAAAAGAAAGAAAAGGTTGCTTTCAACAACACAACAACAAGAACACTCTTTTTTTTCTTTTTCTTTTTCTTTCTTTTACTCTTTTTTTCTTTGCTTTTTTATTGTTTTTTTTCTTTTGACACTTTATTCCAAACATCTCATTCCATATTCATATGACAAACCATACAAAATATACTTAGACACCAAATATTACATAAATGGGTCACTAAACAAAAGCAAAGCACTCAAAAGAAAGAAAAAAAGAGAAAAAGTTAGCATCATTTCAAGAATTGACTGAAGTTCATCAAATTAAAAGTATCAATTTCCTTTAAGTACAGCTCCTAACTATTAACTAAAAATTATAACCATTTTAAGCTACACATATTCGAATCAGCATCATCAAAACTCATAATAACTCAAAAGTATAAAAATTTTGAACTTGCCCCATCCACCACACTTAAATTGGACATTTCCCTTAATGTCCTAAAGACAATAGAAAAGGACAAAGGTATGGGAATAAGAGTACTCCCCTAATGAGACGAAACTATGAAGTCATTAAGAGAAATAGCAACCTAGTAGGGGTCAAATTGATTAAGTTTTTATTGAGTATTTATTGAATTATGTCCCCTAATTTAGTGTTTAAATATCTAATTTATGTTTTAGAATGTTTAATTTTTAGGAAATGGAGATTATTTGGTGAATTATAAAGATTAGAGCAAGAAAAAAAAAAGAAACAAATTCACTTTCTAAGACCAATATGGGGTCTATTACTCTTGGAGATCTCTGTATTGGACCGGTGATTTAGGACCAATATGGTGGGCTTAACAGGCTGCATTAACTCAACCCATCGTATTAAAGGTTAGACAGACATATCCACCTAAAATCTCCATAATTGTATCTTGGGGGTGATATTCA
>JAOXYD010036911.1:0-13885 GCA_028565735.1 Pinacopodium congolense | reverse complement strand
TTTTTTATATGTATTATTATAATAATACATTTTTAAATTTATTAATATTATTTTTACTTAATAATAATGAAATAATTTAATTTTCTTTATAAATGTTATATAAAAATATTCATTGATGAGATGAATTTACATTAAAATTTTAAAATATGTTATTAATTTAACCTTTCACATTTTTTCAATTAACTAACTAAGTTTTGAAAATTTTTTAATTGAGTGATTATCGTTTAAAAAATTAACTAGAGGTAAAAAGGTTAGAATGAGTCGGACTGAATTGAGTCGGGTCAGTTGGATCGAGTCGGGTCGGGTCTATCACCGAAGACTAATAACGTCAACCTTTTTCACTCAATTTGTTAACTTTGCAAATGTTAATTATTCAATTAAAACTTTTAAAAAATTGATTACTTAACTAAAAAAAAAAAAAAAGATTGATCACTTTTTAACTATTAATAATAACCCTTTTATCATAAGTAAGATTACAAAAGGTCAAACCTTGTAAAATAGTCTGTGCAAATCAATCAATCCAATCCAAAGAAGACGATTTATATACGCTTACCTCAATTTGTGTAGAATCGTGTTTATTTCTTTTGAGATCTAGAATTTCACAGCCACTATTTTCCAAAACTAAACAAAACTTCATCTACACTCTTAAGGGTCCCTTTGGTTCCATTCGTGATTTTCTATTATTTATTTTTTTGTTTAAAAATCTTATTTGATTAAAATTTGTAATTAAAAATTGAAAAAAATGGTTTGGTTGATATTCATAATAAAAAGAATTAAATAGCAAAATATATTTGAAACTCATCAAAACAATTCAATTTAAAAAATTTTATTAATAAAAAATATCAAATAGAACGATAATTTAAAAAAATTCCATAAAAATATTGTTTTGATTTTAAAAATCAGTTTTTAAATCATCAAAAGCACAAAATTTGTGTTTATATTAATCCATTTAGGTTTTTCTAATTTTTGTAAACAAGAAATTAAAACAGAAACAAAATAAATGCATGATTTTTAATAGTTTTCAATTTTTAATAGAAACTACAATAATAAATAATAAAAATAAATAGAAACAAACAAGTTTTTAGCTTTCAAGAGTCTAAATCAAATGATGTTATTTTTTAAAATAATTAGATCGTATAAAAATGCAATGTAGCTCAAAAATTAGATTTTTTTAATTTTATCTATTTGTAGTTAGATGTGTTTGCTTATTCATAGTTGGCCAATGAAAGAAAAAGAGAGATGAGAGGTTACAACAACAAAATTGGAATTAATAAGATCATGGGTACATAAATAACATAAATAGGGTGATTATCAGCCCTTACCCAAGTCATCCTTTTTAAGTTAGCTAAATCCATCCAAATCGGTCAAAGGTTGGCCAACAGGCCAAGCCTTTTTCTTTACGCAATTAAGTCCATTCAGTTTTGGTCCATTGCATTTTTATTATTTGTGTGTTTCCAAATTTCAGCGAGGCCATTTATTTTTGGTCCATGTCATTTAAATAATTTGTCTTCCGTTCGATTTAGGTTTTCTAAATTAAGAGCCCATCTTTTATCTAAAGTCAGTCCTTTCCTTTATCCAATAAAAATTCATTTGATTCAAAAATATATGTTTAGTTTCATTCCATTGCATTATTTATTCTAGCCTTCTAAATCCAATATACTTAAAACTTTATATTTTAATTTTCCTTTAAAATTAGTCAAAAATTAAGTTTGTTCTTTTCAAATTACAAAATATTTTTGTTTCTTTTTTGGATTTATTTAGGGGAAGCCTAGTTATTTTTCTACGTAGCTCTGTTTTGATGGGAAATAACGCAAAGTGAAGACAGTAAATAATGCAAAAAATTATTATGAGATTGGACTGCTATTAAGGATTTTAGACTCCATTGACAATGAAGTCCGTCGAAGTTACTCCTGGAAATCCTCAAGTACAGAAAACGTCATAGTGAGCAATATCGTCAAAAGAGTTTTATATGGTGTTTGTTGCTATCTGTTTTCCTCAACAATTTTCATAAATTTTAGTCCTTCCAGAACTTGAACCTAAAACCATTTTCTTTTCAGCATTGAAGAAGGTAAAATTTTCGTAAAAATTGGAAATATGATAAAGAGAAGGGCCTTTCAATCTTCTTCCCTGGAAGTAACAATCCATAGGAAAGCGCTTGCAAACCCAGAGGAGGGGTTCTATAGCATGGATTCAAAAGACGATACTAAGGCAAACTCAGAAAAGATCACAACGAACTATATTCAGATCAAATAGAGAGGAAACAATCAGTTGGGAAATCACCTATCAACATCTTGCACAATCATCACCCCTGGCAACATTAGACCCTTATGACAACCAAGCATTTCTTCGTTGGTGTTCCTCAACTAGTGCCAGTCTCATCTCAAGTTATAATGTATTTAGATTCCCCTGTAATACCTTCAGCATTAGTGGTAGCTCATTATATGTAGTTCTATTCTTAGTTACCTTGTTAGAACTTCATCTGTGCAGTCTTTTTGTTGTTAATTTACTGCTTTTCTATTTATATGAAAAAAAAAAACAATCTACCAAGTCTAGTTAATTGTTTGACAAGTAAATTAACTAGTCAATAAACGGAAGCTTTGAAAGATGGATAGGAAAATAGGAAAAAAAAGAGCATCCTGTCAACGTAACAAATTTTAAATTTCTGCATCAGATAACCATCAATCGGCTTCTGACCTTTTGACAAGGACTCAGCAGCCAATCAAGTGGGTGTTCCTTATTGTTCTTGGTTACAAGTATACTAGGAGTTTAGTACATTATTTTGCAAGAAATCAATTATTTAATGTAATGCTCTCAAATTTGTTATCCTCAAATCTAAATGTTTTGATACCACTTAATGTAATGTTTCCAAATTTTATCCTTCAAATTTTTATGTTATAATATCACTTAATGTAATGTTCATAATATTGTCTTTAAATCCACATAAATAAATTCAAACTCAAATCCAAATAAATCCACTTTAAAAAGTCTAAAAACATAAATCCAATCCAATTAATAGAAAACAGTACTCAATTTGTCTGAAACAAAATGAATAGTTCGATCCAATACAAAATTATCCAAAAGTCCCAACAAAACATTGAATACTCAGAACGAACTCGCTGTTGGCCTAACGATAACTCAACTGATAAACTCGTGCAATTTGAGATCCACAAAATAAAACTCAAACTCTTGAAAATGTCAATGGGTAAGGGCCGACCTATTAACTCAGTAAAATTTTATTATTGTAATATACATCTCACACACATAATTAAATTATAATAATTATCTAAAAATATCAAGTATATTTATATCAATATATTAACAATTCATAACACATTTCATTACAAACAACATGTGTTTATGTCATGCAATTTCATGAGATGCACAGATATAATTTTAATTTATTAATTCTAACCAATCTCTATTATTCAATTTATTATGGGCCCTACTTCTTTTAGTAGGTTACATCCAATAGTTCATTGACTCAAACCATTACATCGTAAATCTCAATCTTTACATGAATAAATCAAATATAGTATGTGTATATATGTATGTATAACTGGTACATGATACCTTTCTATCATATCATACCCAATACTCTGGCACCATTCCGGTACCTAATCATGACACAGAATATCCTTAGAACTTAGGATATTTCGATACCATTCCGGTGCTTAGCTACAGGTATAGGACATCTTCAAGACTCAAGATGCCCTGTTACATGTTCCAAGGATAGGTATATAGCCTTATCTCAAACTCATATCTCATAAATTCAATATCAGTAACATCAATCTAGGACTACTGAACATATCTTGTCCAGGTAAACCGTTTCTTTACTAATGATTCTCAATCTGGTAGTCAACCTAGTTTACCGATTATCTCTTTCGTTAATCTGAATCACTAATTACATCCATCATGTATTTGAAGTCTCAAATATATTAATCTAAAATGATCATGCTCAAGATACACTATTTTATAAAGGAACTAGCATCGAATATTACATTCAATCAAATCAAGTAGCACAATTTAATCATTGTCACTTCAATAGATAATCATAATAAAATTCTCTAATTTGTTAACAAAGGAGAATACTTAGTCAAACATCTAATCAATTAATCAAACTATAATTTGCTCACATTTAATCAACAATTTCTCAAATTCCATACTTCAGGAAATACTAAATCATAATCAAATTAACAATTAATTAATGTATATTAATAAAATAATTTTAAAAAAATTCCAACATTTATTTCATTTACATAATAATCAATTCATAATGTTTTGCACAAAATAAAATATTATAAGATATAAAATAGAAATCCTTACTCGGTCTCAAGAATTTGAATTTCTCAAATCAAATTGAATCTCTTAATTTATTGAATCCTCAAAGCTTAGATAATTATAAAGCCCAATAATCCTAAGTTAAAAATTTTGGCCCAACTAAACTAAAAGACTAAAATAGTAAAGGTCCAAAACTAAATCCTAAATTATAATTTTACTAAATGACTTCCACAATTTTCATTATTTTCTAAAATACACTTAAAACACTTCAATTTCACCAAAATATCATTTAAAACTCATAAAATCACCAATAAGCACCTTATTAACCATATTTTCCTATTATGCCCTTGACAAACCTTTGAAAATACCTAAAGACCCATAAACTCACACTTTTCCTTAAATATCCTTATTATTTTTCCACAAATCCAAAAATAGCCTTGTAAAATTATTATTCCCATACTAACCTCACTCATTTAAGAAGCTTCTAGAACTAACCCGAAAATCTCTTTCCTATTCTAACCTTATAAATTAATATTATTTTAAAAATGCCCTTAAGAATATCTCGATTTTCCATATTTTTCTTTCTATATTCTTCCCTCTCTCTATGCCTCTCTCTTCTTCTCTTTTCACAATCTTTTGCTTCTTCTTCATCTTCTTTGATCACCTTTCCACCATCAGCGACTACTATCTTTTGCCCATTCCTTCTTCTTCTTTCCTTTTCTTCCTCTATTATGTATCAACTCTCATGAACTATACTATCTCTCTCTCTCTCTTGCTTTTTTATGTCTCTCTTACCCTCTCAGTTGCCAACAACTCCCTTTGTCAGAGCTATAAACTAACTGTTTTTGCTATTAAAAACCATGCTATACTCACCATTCTAAAAAAAACAAATGCCTAAGACCTAAAACAACTAGCTAACTAGTTGAAAATAAGTATAAAAAAAAGGCATCAATAGTTGAAATAAAGGCTCACCATTGACAGAAACTCCAGACTCTGGTAACTCACTTCCAATGCCAAAATTTGCGTCTCTTGCATCCTAATCGTTGAATTAACTCCTTAATTTAGCTTAAAAAATACAGACAAACTAGAAAATGAAGAGGACAACATCAAATCTCACCAACTTTTATAGTTGAAAGGTTCACCTGACAAATCATCTACTCCCTCCCTTTCTTTACTATACTCTCTCGCTTGTCGAAGACATTCTCTTCTATTGAAAAGAAAACCACATCACTTCATAAGCAAAACCACCACAGAACAAACTTTCCTCCTAATAACAAAATTCGAGTGGGAGACTGTTACTTAGGTGTCGTTTCCTGATGGCTTTATGAAATTCTTCTTTTCATTTTTTTTGTTAATGATCGGATTGGGATATGTTAAAATAGGTCAGTTCAAGCTTAAAAATTCAATGGACTTACATTTAATCTTTATGCATTTTATTTGATTTTTTTCCTTCTTAATTATGTATTCATAGTGCATGTTAAAATTTCCCTATTCCTTTTTTATGTTTTTTATGGACTTGTTGGGGAATGCATGTCCACATTATATCGAATAATACTTAGAAATCTAGTTTAAATGACCCACCCATTTACGATAATCGTCTTTTTCTTTTCCCAAAATGATCACATAAAATGAAATAAAAATATATTATTTAATTGATTTTGAATTGTTTTTATCTGGCTTTGGAGATCTCTCATTGTTTCTTTTTATGATGGATAGTATCCTAAGAATGCAGGGCTCATTTTAACTTTTAAAATCAATGTAAGGTTTAAAGATCCTTTCATACCTTTTATCGGAAAAAATGTGCTAGAGACTATGCTATTGAGCTAAATCACAACTCAATTGCAAGTTTAATTTGATTAATGCATGGAATGATGATATTCATATCCTTTTTCTTAAAAAAAAACTATATAAACTCCTTCAAATGTAAAGAATGTTATTCATCTTAAAATGTACTAGTTTGAAGTCCTAACATCAATTTAAGGTGAGAGTAGTATAGAAAGCTTTCATAATTTTGCTTATATGTGTTTCTCGCTAAATATATAGTCAATCCTTGTAGTTATAAGTATTAATACCAACATATGATCACTCAATTTTTATGATAAAATCAAATTAAAAGGAAGTAAAGGATGGCAAGAGTGAGAAATGTTGAACCAAGGTGGTTTTAATAATGTATTTTAATGATGACAAAACATTACTGTTACTAATATTTGAGTTTTGAAATGTTTATAAGATAGGTAAATGCTTAAAGTTCCAGATCATATATTTGTGGAGTTAAGGTAGAAGAGCTCAAGCATTAGATGATCAAGAGCTTGGATATCAAGGATGAAATGATAAAGTTCAAGTGATAATAGATCAAGTGCTAATCAAGCTTGAAGATCAAAAGCTTGAAGAGATCAAGTTTAGAAAGAGTTTAGAAAAAGGGTTTAAGGTGTAAGTGTCCTAAATTTGATTCTTAATCAATGCTTGAAAAGGGTTCTCACATTTGCATATAGGCATTTAGGAATTGAACTATAGTTTTAGTAATTAATTGAATTATATTATATCATTGACATATTAGGAATTAAATTAGGTTGGAATATAGGCTAATTGTTGATTTATTTATTTAACATGAATTGGTTTAATGTGTTTGATGTGTTTAAGTTAATGGAATTGTTACTTGAAGTTGTTTCTATATGTTTGAATATTTTTAAATGTCATTGTGTTATGAATTTTGATTGATGGAAGGTTTAAGAATTGTTTGAAAAGTTTTTAAAGTTGTTTTAAAATGAAAGTTTTCATAATCAAGGAAATTCTTATATTTTAAATTGATTGAAATGTTTTGATGATATAAACAGCATTTAATTATGCTTTAAAAGTTACTTGAAATGTTATTTAATGTTAGGAATTTGTTTGGAAAGTTTTGGAGTTGGTTTAGAGCTATTTTTCATGTTTCGTAGACATAAAACAACGGGCTATTTATCCTCAAATTGTGGGCTCAAGGGTGCCGTTGTACTCCTTGTTTCCAGCATCCTCAACGTTGGGTTGTTCATCTATTAATGGCGACATTGATAAACCCAGAGGGTGTTGTTATGCGTCCAGACTTTAACGGCTAGTTTTCTCTTTCGGGCTTTTATCTTTATTCCTCATTCTAACAGATATTTTTTATTTATAAAGATTCCAAACTTCTCCCATCACTATATATATGATTCTCAAACAGTTTTAACAAGTTTAGATTCCCTAAAAATAACATTACAAAGATTAAATCTTCATACATTCAAAGCCTTCTTTATTTTATGCACAAATTTTATTAAATTCTTATTTTCATGTTTTAAATTAGTTTCTTGAATAGCAAAACTATTGTTTTCAATTAGTAGAAACACAGAAGAAGTTTAGAAAGCTTTCATTCAAAATTTTAAGTGCTTATTTCGTTTGTTTCAATAGTTCAAAAACTTCTATACCAAAACAGGCTCTATTTTTGTTGAACATCTTTGAATTTTTGTTTTCTTCAATTTTAAGTTTGCAAACAATCTCTGATAAGGTCTCAAGGGTGAAAAAAAAGCTTTTACTTTGATTTTTAAGCACTCATAACGTTAGTTTAAGGTCCAAGAACACAGAACACTTAAAACTGTCTAGTTTTTGTGCAACTTCAAAATTCACTTCAATTTTGAGTTTTTATCAATTTAAGGTGTGTAATTTTTATGTTCTCAATTTTCTTAAGGTCTCAGGAGTTTTCTAGTTTTTTTTTTCAATTTTTGAGTGATTATATTGTTTAGTTGAGCTTGATTTCTTCAGGTTGCTCAAAATTGTCCAGGTTTAATAGTCTTGATTTTAAGCTTGATTTTGATCATTTGATTGATACGCTAAAATTGTGTTTGTTGTTATGATTTGTTGTGAACTGATTGATTAAGGGTGCAGTAGGTTTATTGAATTTAGTTTGCATCATTTTATAGGTTTTAAATTTTTTTTCTATAGATTGAATCATTAAGACTACACTTATTGACATATTTTGTGAACTTAGGCATAACCTAACTTTTGATTGCCTTGATCACGTTTTTTTGATTGAATTAAATTATTTATGACCTATTAAAGTGTTAGGAGAATTGTTATAATTTTGGTTTGCCTCTAGAATTTTCAGAATTGATTTTATTGCATAGAAACAGCATTAAAGGTGTGTTTTTGGTGACTTAATTGGGGGAATTAATTTGTGTTGGTTGTTGATTGTGGTATAGGCTGCTCTTTGCCTTTAAAATAGATTTGATAGGTTGATCTTCACTTAGAATAAAGAATATTTGAATTGAGTTAATCCTTGTATGTGAATTGGATTGAATTAGGCCTTAATTGTGCATTGACATTCTATATTGCATTTTTTGCAATTGAGCCCTTGAATTGTGTTGATTTTGATCAAGGTTGTCATAAGCTATATAATATTGGTTTAAAGCTTAAGGGAGCTTGGATTAGGCGCTCTCCTTGTAGGAAAAAATTATAAACTTTGGTTATTTTTAAAAGGCTTCTCTTTGCCATAAACAAATTATTGAAAGGGTTACTCTTCACCCTCATTGTGAAAAGTAAGATTGATAGGTTAATCTTAACATAGAACAAGATTGATATAGGTTCCTCTTGGCATTGAATTAAGGTTGTTGTAAAGGTTCCTCTTTTCCTTGAATCGAGATTTTTATAAAGATTCCTCTTGGCCTTGAATCAAGATTGTTGTAAAGGATCCTTTTAGCCTTGAATCAAGATTGTTGTAAAGGTTCCTCTTGGCTTTAAATCAAGATTGTTGTAAAGGTTCCTCTTGGCTTTCAATCAAAATTGTTGTAAAGGTTCCTCTTGGCCTTGAATCAAGATAGTTGTAAAGGTTCATCTTGGCCTTTAACCAAGATTATTGTTAGTGAATTTCCAACAAGTAGTTGGAGAGATACGTAGTCTATCTTTTGGGTGGTCAAACCTCTATAAATCTTGGTGTTCATATCTTTCCCTATGTCTTTATATTTGTGCCTTGTGTTTGTTTTATGATTGCTTAAATTTGTTTAGATTGGCATAAAGTTTGGCATTCCATTTGAGTTAAATTTTGATTAGAGATTGCATTTTATTAAAATTGACATAAGGTTTTTAAAGTATTTTAATTCCACAATAAATCTTGAAACACTTAATTCACCCCTCTCTTAGGTGCCATAGGTCTTACAATTGGTATTAAAGCCTTGGTCTCACATTTTCATAATTTCTAATAAAATTGTGAGTAAAGATTAGAAATGACACATTGTTTTGGTTAAGAGAGTTTTGAAATTGATAGGTCACCAATGTTTAATGGAAATGATTTTCTTGAGTGTAAAATTAGATTGAAATTCTTTCTTATGGGCCAAGATTTTTATTTATGAGATTTTATTTAAAATGACACTCATAGATTCTCAAATGAAAAAAAAGTTATTTCCTTAAATGAAAAAGCCATGCATATTCTTCATAATGCATTAAATAAGAGTATAGTTGATAGAGTTTCTATGTGTGCTATGGCTAATGATGTCTGGTTTAGATTAGAGAAAATTTTTGGAGGTGGAAATAGAGAAGAGGAAGCTTAAAGACGAAAAAGAAGTTCAAAATGAATGCTTAGTAGTTTTTGTGGAAGAGGCTCCATCTTCATCAAATGTTCAAAAGAAAAGTAATGAGGTACTTTCTAACTCAAATAATGATGAAAATAATGCTGATTATGATGAAATCTCATTTGAAGAATTGGTCAAGATTTCTCAAGCTCTTAAAGTGAAAAGGAAGAAGCTTTCTTTCAAGTTTAAGGAATGCAAGTTGTTGAATGAATTTAAAGTAGAAAATGAGAAATTGAAGAATGATTTGCATGTTGTATAATCTAAGAGTGTGAATATTGCTTCAAATGATTGTAAGATTGAAAATGATAGATTAGTGAATTTGAATGATGATTTGAAAAAGGAATTGGATGCATGTTTACATGAGAATGATAAGATGAAGTTGAATTGCATAATGCATTAGAATCTAAGAATGCATGCATGATAGAAATTGATATATTGAAAAATAAAATGCATGACATGCTAGATTCTAAAAGTGTGGATGCTGACTTGTATAATAATGAGCATAAATTATTGTATGAAAATGAATCTTTAAAGAAGAAAGTAGAAGCCCTTAAGGAATCATTGTCTACATATATAAAGGGTAAAGAGAAGTTAGATTGCTTGTTAGGAAGTCAAAAGAGTTATAATGATAAACGTGGTTTAGGTTTTATTGATACAAATGTTTCAAATGATGCAAAAACCATTTTTATTAAGGGTAAGAACTTAGAAGATGAAAATTTGCCTAAGCCCTTATTTGATAATGGTACATCATCATCAAAATCTCATGCTAGAATATCTTTTAAGAATGTTGCATCTTCATCAAAACTGCATCCTACGAAGACCAATCATGCATTCATATATGCATCTAGGTCAAAGGATAGGAAAGGTGTGCATGTAGCAAAAAATATGCACAATTTCTTTAGGAATTCACCATCATCTTATAATGATGCATTTTGGATCCATGGAAGGCAAAGATGTCCTAAATCCTCTCATTCTTCTAATATTCATATGCATAATCCTAGGAAAGGATCATATTCACATCCTAGGAAGGTTTTCATCAAAGGAGGGACATGAATACATCTAGACTGCATGATAAAGATATAATGTCTCTACATTCACATACTCATCCCAAGAATATTATTAAGGCTAGAGGCATGTGAAAATCACATATTAGGAGACCATTTCATCAAGAAAAGAATGTGCATAATGTTAGATCTCATTTTAGACCATTTAGACAAAATAGGCCAACCATCTCACAAGCACCTTATATGCACTCTCATACATCTAGAAATGTGTCACATACTCATTCTAGGCTGTCAAACATGTTTCATTCATATTTTAGGCATAATATTCATCAAGGAAGAGCATTTAGAGATATAAGACCTGGAAATGCATTTAAGTCTCATGTTAGGAAAAATGGCATGTTTTATAGGCATAATGGTATGATGCATTCTAATGACTCTCATATGCATAACCATCATCCTAGGAGAGTTAATTTTGATATGAGAAATGCGTTTAGGCAACAAGATAATAGGTTTCATGATCATATTCATAAAGCTCCATATATTTGTATTTTTTATGGTAGGGTTGGACATTTAGAAAAATTTTTTTTTGTTAAACAAAGAATGTTTAAGAAACCTTTAAAGGTTTAAATGGAAAAAGGTATTAAAGCTAACCCCTAAGGACCCAAGTTAATGTGGCCACCTAGAACAAAGTAAGTCTATTTGTTTTGTAGGTTAACATACAATTGGTACTAAATTAGTGTCAAGTTAGGAATCAAGGAAGTGGTATCTCCATTTTAAAGTGCAATATGGAAACATCACTATGAAGCTCTCACATAAGCTTACCAAGAAGTAATATTGTTAAACCAAGTGAGGAGTTAAAGAATTTGGAATCAAATAGTGATACAAAAGGAGGTATTCCTATGTTCTTATTTAATAACATATAGCTTGACATGATTTTTGGATGATTGTGTTTGATTTGAAAAAATTGATCTTAGTTGTTTATTTTAAATTGAACAATGGATTCATGTGTTTAGGAGAAGCTATTGTATGTTAGTATTAAAGCCATTACATGTTTAGGATTAAAAGTCTTTGCATAATTTTTAAAATTATCATATTGCAATATAATTGTTGCATGAATTTTAAAGTAGATGCTGTACATTAATCTTAACATATGACTCGTTGTAAAAAGGATGCATTGAACATATTTTGAAAATGTTTATTAAAATTATTATCACATTTTTTTTTTGCAATTGGTATCATATTCTTAAAATTTTCAATTTGTACCATATCTTTAAATTATCAATTGGTATCTTTTCTTACATTTGGTATCAATTGACATCATACTCCTACAATTAGTATTACTTTTGGTTTTTACAATTAGTATCATCTTTTTACAAATATTTACCTTATTATTTTACAGTTGGTATCATGCTTTTAAAATGATTATCATAATTTACAATTGGTATCATTTTTTTTTGATGAATCATTTCTTTTCAATTAGTATCTCTTTTAAAATTGTGCATATTTATCTCTGAAAAAGCTTTAAGATAAGTACTTATCCCTTATGTGATTAAATCTTTTCAAAGGCATAGATTTATGGGGAGTATATCCTCTTTATATAAACTTAGTTTTGCATAATGTTTTTAAATCCATAAACTTAGAGGGAGTTTGACATTTTTTGATTTAAGAAAATTTTACATGATATTAATGCATATTGTTTAATTTCAATGCAAAATATGCATAAACATATTGTTCTTATGTGACATATGCATAAAGTGTGTTTTTGATTCAAAGATGCATTCTTGAAGCTTAATAATACATAAACATGTGTTTTGATGTAAAATATGCATGATATATGTTTTGTAATGTTTCTTTACGTATTTTCATCCCATTTCATGTTTAAATGTTCCATAATGCATAATTGCATTCATTGAAGGGGAGCATTAGATACATTTGGTATTTATTTTTAAAGATGAATGAATTAAGGAGGAGTAAGTATAAAGAGTTATTTATAATTAGTTTTAATTTCTTTTTAAGAATTAATTACAATTGGTAATCTTTTTTATGATGTCAAAAAGGGGAGAGAGTAGTGTGATATTAAGATTGAATATTAGTTTCAAGTATAAAGGGAGAGAGTTATATCATTTCATAATGTATGTTGCATTTACATAAAATGTGTTGTATATGTGTTTTATTTACACTTAATACCACATGTTTTGTCATCACAAAAAGGGGGAGATTGTTGAACCAAGGTGATTCTAATCATGTGTTTTGATGATGAAAAAAAATTACTATTACTAATGTTTAAGTTTTAAAATATTTATAAGATAGGTAAATGCTTAAAGTGCAAGATCATATATTTGTTGAGTTAAGGTAGAAGAGCTCAAGTATTAGATGATCAAGACCTTGGATATCGAGGATAAAATGATAGAGCTCAAGTGATGATAGATTAAGTGATGATCAAGCTTGAAGATCAAGAGAAGCTTGAAGGTCAAAAGCTTAAAGAGATCAAATTTAGAAAGAGTTTAGGAAAAGGGTTTAAGGTGTAAGTATCCTAAACTTGATTCTTAATCAATGCTTGAAAAGGGCTCTCACATTTGCATATAGGCATTTAGGAATTGAATTATGGTTTTAGTAATTAATTGAATTATATTATATCATTGACATATTAGGAATTAAATTAGGTTGGGATATAGGCTAATTGTTTATTTGTTTATGTAACATTAATTGGTTTAAAGTGTTTGATGTGTTTAAGTTAATTGAATTGTTACTTGAGGTTGTTTTTCTATGTTTGAATTTCTTTAAATGTCATTGTGTTATGAATTTTGATTTATAGAAGGTTTAAGAATTGTTTGACTAGTTTTTAAAGTTGTTTAAACATGAAAGTTTTCATAATCAAGGAAATTCTTATGTTTTAAATTGATTGAAATGTTTTGATGATTTAAACAGTCTTGAATTATGCTTTAAAAGTTGCTTAAAGTGTTGTTTAATATTAGGAATTTGTATGGAAAGTTTTGGAGTTGGTTTGGAGCTATTTTCATGTTTTATTAA